>NW_020769315.1:29589616-29646283 GCF_900518735.1 Pseudonaja textilis | reverse complement strand
GATAGATAGATAGATAGATAGATAGATAGATAGATAGATAGATAGATAGATAGGGAGAGAAAGAGATGGAGAGAAAGAAAGATACATACAGTATAAAACAACCTACTAATATATATCTGTAGGTAAAATACTGCAATCTCAGTATACCAATTTAGTATAAAGAGTCCTCCTCTTCCTCCTCCTCCTCCTCCTGCTTCACCCTTGCTTGTTTCTGACAAAATGTTCCAGGGATAAGTAGAAGCCAAGCAGGAGTAATTTAAGAGTTTGCTGAGTCAAGTGTTTACAATAATCTAGAATTCTAGAGAATGGGCAGTGATTAGGGTAGGAAATTTTTTACTCGACCTTTGCTGTATCTGTACTCTAGCTTTATAACTGTTCCCCCAGGATGGCCTGACTTCCCAATGAAAAAAGCAGCTATTTCTTTGTGATTACGGGATGGAGGGAGTGAAATTGTTAATCTCTGATTAACTACTTCAGGTTTGATCTTCAGGCTTTGCAGCCCTTCCGAATACCCCTATCTAATATGACCAATTGATGATCTGAATCGGGATGGCTTAAATCTTTGTCATTACAGATAATTGTCTAAATGTATGCCTGGAGTGAAGCTCCAAACAACAAAAGCCAATTAAGGAGAGTTGTGACATTAAAGAGGCTTCAGCCAATTTAGAGAGAATCATTTTTCTCATCAATGATAGTCCCTGCATATATGGAATCTAAAATCGAAATGCATTAATAATTGAGGAAATGTATGTATTAAATTTTTTCTATGTTACCTGAATCTAAAAGGATGCCTACACACACAGTACTGTAGTCCAAAAGGTCTGCTTTGCAGTAGCTTAATGATAAAAATCCATCTTTAAGGGAAAGATTTGCAATGTTCCCCTTAAGTGTGGATGTGTAATGACTTCCTGAAGCTAAAATGGGCTGCTGTATAAATGTTTTAAATAACTAATGTCAATGATAGGGGAAAGTGCCAGCTCTTTAAAAGAGAATATTTATACCTGAGGGTTGAAATGAGGGGGGTCATTGGTGCTCTCTGAACTTGGTTGTTTTCTTGTAGATGTTCCATTACCCAAACTAGGCAACATCATCAGTACTAGTCCTGATGATATTGTCTAGTTTAGGTAATGAAATGTCTGCAAGAAAATAACGAAGCTCAGGTGTCTATGGAGATTCTCAGTCGTCCAGGTCATGGTTATCTTAAAGGTGCTTTTCGAAAAGGCAAGTGGACTTTGTTTTTCCTTGAAGATGTTTCACTTTTCATCCAAGAACTGAAGAACTTTGGGATAATCAAACTCAAAGAGCATCCAAGACACAAACACCCCTCCTGGCTTTCATATATTTTTGAAGTAAGACATCCAGATCCAAATAAGCCATCATGGGAACCATCTTGTCTCTTCCAAAGCTGAACTAGAATAGCTTTCGAGAACACTGATGTTAACATCATCCTGAAAGAGGCTCATCAGCAGAGATTCTTCCTCTGTCTTCAAATATCAATTATCTTCAAGAGAGGAAGAGTGACAAAAATACTTCTGAAAGTTAGACTATCAGCACTAGCTAGGAGAATATACAATTATTTCCTGGCTCATTAAATCTGCATTTTTAAAAAAATGGGCCTATTTATAAATAATGAAGAATAGAGAAATTAATGTATAGGGAGATTCATATGATCCCTTGTATTTTGCTAGGAGCAAAACTTATAATTAAATAGGCACAAGTCATGAATATGTAGCTATATACCTATAACAGCTTACGCACAGAAAAAGTCTTTGGGCAATTTTGGATGCTAGTTGATATTGGATCTAAATGTGTATATGTGGAATCCTGAAGTTCCTATTATATTCCTATCAGGGAGAAATTATTTAGCTTTCTGGGTTGTTTGTCTTTTAAGACTTCAATGCGACTAAGAAAAGAAACTCAATGCATTTTGGCCGCTGATCAGCAATTAATTATATTGGAAACCACTTTGAAAACAGATCAAGCTTATTCAGCCATAATTTTCCTGGCTCAAGCGAACAACCAAAAATGCATCTTGCTGGACAGGCAGCTGGAAGATCAGCTAGGGTTGTTATGATATGACTTCAAATCGTTGGCCCTTATAGTTTTAATCCAGATAAGAAACTAGCAACAAAAATTAGGCAATACTATTCATCTCATACAATTACGATCTTTCCACCAACTTCTGGCCACTTAACTAAAGATAAAGAGTTGGCTACGTACCTTGTCTGATCTAGTTAAAACAATAAAAGAATCAGATGTGAGTGTGTAAGAAGGATGTGTTCCTAGCACAGTTGTTCTCCTTAGCATTAGGGAAAAAAGCAGAAAAACAAAATCAGGACAGTTCCCTCAAGGCTAAAGATTGCACTGGGAATTCTGGGTGTCTTGTTTTCCAATTCCTGACAAAGGAAAAGGCAAACACAATACTTTAATTGTAAGTTTGCACAGGAATCCCAAAATAAATCTAGTTTCTCATGTTAAAAATAAAAATGTGTTTCTTGCATTTTTTTTCTTCTCCTAAAAACAGTTTTTTTTAATGGCTCAGGTCATTCAGTTGGAAGAACATTGAATTTTTTTTCTTGCAACTTTAAAAGCAGGGAAATAGTTGATATTATAGCTTTTTTTTGGTTTTAGCATAGAACCTAAAAATAGGGCTGGAATAGTTTTTCTTGACTTGACAAAAATATTTCTGTGTTTCAAAGAATCCACATAAACACTTCATAATTCAATTGTTGCTTCTCTGATTTTCTAATTATAAACAATTAGCATTATTAAAACAGTTGGAGGTTTTAGAAAATTCTAGTATTATAGTAATTGTGACGCTTGTTATATAGCTCTTTCCATTTGCAAGCAGAGTATGTTTTAGAAAGCAGGTCAATACATTCTAAAACATTGTTGACCAAAAATGTCCTCACAATATGACTGCCATTGTCAATTTCCCCACGTTTACAGTATATCAATTCTTTTGGATTTAGAATAAAAAAATAAATGTGCTTGTGGACTGCATTTTTAAAATATCAGTGTGTTTTTCTGTGAAAAGTGAGTGAAACAATGATTACACTTCAGGCCTTCCCCTGCTTGTTTGTTTTTATTTTACAAGATTGAGTCACTTTGCTGATTGAATCAAGTATAAAAGATAATCAAGGACCAGTTTGGTCTAATGGTTGAGGCACCAGGCTAGAAACCGGGAGACTGGGAGTTCTAGTCCCACCTTAGATGTAAAAGCTGACTTGGTGACTTTGAGCCAAACATACTTTCTCAGCCCAATCCACCTCACAGGATTGTCACTGAGGGGAAAATAGGGAGGAGGAAGGAATACTAGATATGTTTACCACCTTAAGTTAACTTATAAAAAGAATAATGGTGGGATAAACAAACAAATAAAATGTATAGTAAAACTCAAAATCTAAAACATCTAGAAAAGCCACACCCAACGACTGTTCTAAACACCCTTCGTCTTAAAAGTCCTTCCAAATCAATATCTGATGGAGTCTGTTCTGACTTAGCCGGAAGCGTCCCTTGGTTACTAAGCAAAGTAATAATGTCTGGCCATCTGTGGTGACCGATGATTATGCAATCCCATTGTACATTTGTGATTAATTGGCCAACACACAATTGCTCTACCTAATACTGCATCTGGCGATGGAAGCTGTTATGATGGTTATAGTGCCATTCCCTGGGGTTGGCAGGCTTTCCTGTTTTTATATCCTTTTCCTTGACACAGATTTAGGCTGTAAAACCTGGGTGGCAATCCACTTCCTTGCAAGGAAATTGAAGGAATGGAATCCCAACAGGTCATTCCTTCCCCTTTGTAGAAGAGGGGTGGGGGCAGAGTTAAGCATTGAACTAATTTGCATTCCCTCAAGAGCTCCAAACCCAACCTCTGCTGAATTCTGTTGACCCTTATCTAGCATCAATTTAGTGTTGAACTTGAGTTGACCAGATTCTTGTGTATGGGCTTGAACAAATCGATTTTAGTTCTATTTATTTGTATCCTGCCTTTATTATTTGTACAAATAGGGTGGCAAGCATATCCAACGTACACCTTTCTCCTCCTATTTTCTCCACCTGTGAGAACATGTTTCTCCTATTTTCTCTCAGCCCAATCTATGAGATGGGGTGGTCTGAGAGAAAATGATTGGCCCAAGATCACCCAGTTGGCTTTCATGGCTATTGGCTAATTTTTCATGGCTAATCTTCTATGCTACAACCTTATAAACAGTACTGGTTTTTGGTTCTTTGTAAGGACATTAATAGACTAAATCTCAATGAGTCATTTCTCTCTCCCCCCCAACTCAAAATCTTTGAATTGGGGGAGGGAGGGGGGAGCCTCCATCAGGTTGATCTAAAAAATATAAATTAAGGGAATGGGTTTCCCGTGAGAAATTATCAGTTCCATTTACAACCAGCAATGATTCACAGGCACTTTAAGACTATGGCAGGTGAGAGCTGTGATTGAACACATCTGAAAGAGCCAGTTTGGACAAGGTGATCTTGACATTTCAGGCATAATAAGTACTATTATTTTAATTACAAATGTCAACTATGTGTAATCATTTCTAATCTTTTCAATATGTAAGTTACTTTTCTTGCACGGATGAAGTAAGCCGTGAGCAAAATAAATAAACTGATAATTTGCAACAGATCAGCAATTCTTTCTTTTCCACTAGCCAGCCTTACTTCATAATACAGCTGTACTACTACAAACCAAGACAATACATAATTCATGCAATTAGCTGAACATTTTTTAAAGGTAACTGTAGGTTCAGTTATGTTCAAAGCAGCTCTTCAGGAAAATTGCAGCTTCTCAAAGTACTATTGCGTTTGCTGTCATAACTTCCCTGCTCTAAAGTTACACCACTCAGCTTAGTAGAGCTAGGAGAGCACTAAGGTAGCACAGTCTTCTGCTTGGAAGATCCCACAGCAGCAATCTTTATTCTCCTTCTCTACAGGACTCATTTTTACAGAACTGTAAAAACAGCAAATCTCAACTTGCTACCATCATCAAAAAAATCTCAACTTGCTACCATCATCATCATCATCAACATCAACATTTATGATGAAATGAAAACTTTTAATGTTCACTGAAATAAGATCGGAATCCACTTGTAGGCTTGGTTCTCTACCTTTTCCCAATTTCACTGTCTTTCTCTCCTTCCCCTTCCCTTTCTTTTCTCTTTTTCTTTCCCCTTCCTTCCTTCCTTCCTTCCTTCCTTCCTCCCTCCCTCCCTCCCTCCCTCCCTCCCTTCTTTTCTTTCTCCTGCCTATGTCTTTTCAACAGCATCTATTAAAAATCAAGCTGGAGCAAACAAAAATGCCAGGCATTTACCACAAATTAACTAAAGTGTTCTGGTGCCATCTCAACATTCTTATATAAAGCAACAAGCAACCAGAATGCAACTCTTTGCGTCCGTTGTCCTGACCTCTCTCCAAACACTAAGCATTGATAAGTTCCCCTTTGATCACCGATCCAAGATTTTTATCTCCGGGACATCCAAACTGGTCTTTCTGTTCAGAAATATCAGTGGTGGACAGTATAAAACAACATAGGAAAACAGATGTAATCAACGACTAAACATTTTTTTTTATTTAAAAGAAAATAAATACTGCAGAAACAATAACCAAACATACAAAGTGACCAACATTTGTTAAAAAGTGATGTTCTGCTGAAACAGTTAACTTATTTCTCATTTTACAATACTTAAATACGGAAAGCACTTGCCAGCTTTTTTGTTTGTTTGTTTTTAATACTGCCATAAGCATACCGTTGCATTCATCAAAAAGCGTTATCACGGTGGCAATCAATAGATCTGGACTTTTCACGTGGAAGTACTTCAAAAATGAAGCACAGGAGAAAAATGCTGGCTTTTGAGAAGCCAGGCCTTCTCTGCAGAGCTCTGCAGTGTCTTTCAAAGCACAGCAACATCTGCAAACTATTTTTGAGATTGGCTTAGTGGATGTAACAATAGTCATCAGTCAGGGAAAAGGAATTTGACAGAATCTGGGTCACCCAAGTAATGTTTAATGATCACTGTCTGGATAGGCTTGCATTAGACCTTCAGGATTAATGCAATATCCTGTTTCCACATGGGACCTGTTAAGGCTCCACCATTCTTTGGGCTCCTCCTCCCCCATTTCCTCAGAGTGCTCATTACAAGTAAACAGAAATGTGGAATAAGAGACGGTCATCCATACGCAGCCATTTCTCTCTCTCTCTTTCTCTCTCTCTGAGATACATTTTAATGGAACTAACTGGAGAAGGTTGGCTCATGTGCTAGCCGAAACAGAAAATATCCAGGACAGAACTGTAGAAAAGGTCATATAGCAAAACAGCACTTGCTCTCTTACACACAGTGCTGTGGTTGGCCTCCTTCACACTAAAAGAGCTGGTTAGGAGGGCAGTAAGACTAAGCTCTTTTATAACTAACTCTTAGCACCATTTGTTGGATGTTGTTACTCTTCCACCTATGCCATTCTTGTTGTATACACCTCCTGAAGAAGCCATTGAAATCCAACTTAATTGTCAGCCCATTATCCAAAATGATGGGTCAAGCATGAAGGGCAAGATGTTGCATTCAAGGTCTGCTCTGAAAAAGGGATTCTTAAAACCCTTTTCCTTATCCATCCGTGTTTTTATAACAGTAGCTTTTAAAAAGTATTTAATTTGTTCCTTCACTCTAGTCCTCTCACACAACATATATTTTTAAAATCTAACAGCATTCTCCTCCAGAATAACTCATCCTATTTTTAAGGTTCAACTAAAAGGCAAAGATATATTCTTTGGAAAAAAACTAAAACTGCATCACAAGGCCAACATTCACAATGAAAGGAGTAGGAAAATCTTGACTTTAGATCTGAGAGTATTGTTTAGGATGTAATCAGAATCAAAGTTGGTGTTCAAAATAGACTGAAAATAAGCTTCCTCCAGAACATCATTTCCTTGGGTGCTACTTAACCCTTTAGCCACGTTAGCACATTCAAATAGCTTCATTCGTATTTGGTATTTCATCCAAGTAGCTTCACAACCCTTCAGCATCCATCTTTTCCCACTGATTCCCTACATACTGACCCCCTCAAGTACAGTTCTTGCCTACTAAGGGGAAACTGTGGCCTTTAAGCATTGGCATGCCCATACAATAGGCCATTTTCATTGGGCACTTCTTGTTGAGTTATCATCTATCCCCCCAAACACAAGGTCCTTGGCTATCTTGAGTGAGGAACTTGAGTCTTCACATCACTGTACAGCTCTTTGCTTTGTCCTTCCGCAGATCTGTGGTGACTGTGGTGAGTTCTGGTCGGCCTGGCATGTGTGAAATTCGTTTTGTTGCCCTCTGCGACTTGTTCCGCTTAACATTTTTATTAGTTTTGTTCACACAGGCTAGGGTCGCCACATGAAAAATGTCTCGTACGCTGTTTTCAGACTGCAAGGCTGAGCATTCAATATAAGTGGCTGCTCCAATCTGTTTGGCCATGTTTGCACCCTGAGAAGAAAGACAAAGGAGAGGCAGATATTAGCCCACAGCAAAAGTCAATTCAAACCTAAACAAAGTCATATTTGCTTTTGGGTAGAGCATTTAGGCAAATAAAATCAGACTTCTACATCTGATTGTCATTCAGATGTGTTAGAACTACAATTCCCAGAATCCAAACCAGCACATCCAATTCTAGGACTATTAACCTCAATGAATTTGGAGGACACTCAACCAATAAAGGCTGATCCTAGGTCTTATTGTCCACATCACAACCTTACATGATCTTTGACAGCAATTTGGACAGTGGACTCTTTAAGCAGTTTAATAGTCCAACAATAGCCACAAAGCCCTTACTGAACCACACCCATTTCAAGAGAGTACTTATAGAGAAGTAACAGAGTCAGATGATAGGCAACAATCATCAGGTCCTCAATTCTGGTTCAATGGTCTGCATGTTTCATGTTCGTATCAGCAGTCCTACTATGAAGTGTCTGTGTGTCCTCTCATTAACGGAGCTTATGGAATGGATTAGATATGACCGGCAACAAGTAGCAGTGAGGAAAAAAAAATAACTGAAGACTCCTAGCACAATTTTGCATGATATACATAAACCCAACACAGCAGACAAGACACATTTTCCTTCCCATGCTGAGCAAATTGCTTTAACTACTGCGGTACAGACCGCTCTTTTTGTAGCAACCAATGTAGGCTTTTGGGTTTGGGCTGTCTGCTACCTTTCCCCCTAAATACAAGGTTGAATAGTTCAGCTAGTTTAGATTATGACCTATAGTTGTTGACTTTAAAAACCCAATGGGCTTTAAAAGATGAAGCAAGCCATCCAAATGTGGTGAAGTTAAGCCACCTTCTTTGTTCTCTTAAAGGAATAGGATAGAGATCCTTGAGCTAAGATTCTGGACAGCAGATGGCATCTTTTTTTATCGCTAGTCAAGACTGGGAAAACCTGTAACCTGACTCTAAAATCATCCATATATGCTTCGACATAGGAAAGTCTAGCATTATACTATGTAGGCAAAGAAGAGTGTTTCAAGAAACCCTCAACTTTCACTAAGCCAACAATGAATAAACAAACTCTATGTTGTTTATCAATCAGATTTATAATTTTATTCCTCTGAGCTACTTAGTGCCCTAAAGCATCAGGGAGGGATACGAGTCACTTAAAACTGGAAGAAAAACAAATATTTGACTTTCCTGTTTGGTAATAATGCTTATTTGCTCAACCTGGACAGAGAAAAAAATGTTGTTCAACTAGAACTTAGAACAGTTTGCATACTCTGTACAAATATGAGTCTCACTACTGACGTTAAGGAACTGTCTCTTGTACTTTGTCACTGGAGAACTTCATGCCTAATGGAAATGAGCTGGAAGACATTCAGAAACCAAAGGTTGTTGGTTCTTTAGATAACAAGAGCTGGAGTTTTGAGTTGATTCTCAGAAGGAAAGCTGGATAATTTTGTGCGGAACTCAAACATTTTGGCAGAAAAATAAATCAAGATAATTAAATGACTTGTCTACAACTGAAGGGGCAACCAGATAGCTTCTGGAATTATCCATGACAATCAAGCTGCAGTGAGAAAGTTAAACTCACCAGGGCTACATGGGAAGCCACAGAGAAGTATTTGTTTCATATGTTATTTTACAAAGCTCCAATTTGGTGCCCACAAAAATGTAGTCCTGAAAGGCATAAGACTGTGGTTATGCTATATGCCATAAAGCCCTGATTCAAGGCCGCATGATTCTACTATCAAGATCAAACTTCCTCTATGAACCAAAAACAAAAAACCCCTTTCTCCATTTTATCATAGTATTCATCTATGTTGTCATCTGTAGGTTTTTACCCCTATCTATTCCTATAGATTCTGTATAGGAAAAAAATTCTTCATAAGATTCAATCACAGCTTGATAAAGTTTAGAAAGCAAACACTGTGTGAAGCAAAAAAAAAAAAAATCCCGATTATTTTCTTGACAATTCACATGGAACAAATTCCTGCGTCTTCGACAAAAATGGTTTCGTGTGTAATTTTTTTTAAAAAACAGGGAGGACTAATGACATAATTGTTTTGCTATATTATTGTTTTGCTTTTCTACTTTTAGCACGTATCACTTTTGAGATGTAAACATTGGGAGGGGGGGGGGAAATGCCAACATTTCATGTGAAAGTTTTGTGAAAACTCAGCATCGTCTAACAAGTCCTTGTCAAGAGCTCATCAGATGTGATAGACCTAAAAAAGGTTGACAAATATCCTGAAGCTGTAGGATTTGAAGACACTGAAGACTGGGGCAAGGAACTATGTTATTTTCCAGACATAGCTGGACTGCATCTTCAAACATCATCACTATCAACCATTTGGCTTGGGGTTGATGTGATTTGGTGTTCAACAACAAACAAAAATCCACAAATTGTAAACCAGTTGTATGCCGGCTGAACTCAAGTTTTCTTTAAAGTATCATTACTGTTCTCAATGCAGTTTGAATCCATTTGCCTCAGGCAAATTTTTTGGAAGTGGGTTATTTGATGCTATTGTGTTACATCAGATCTAGGTTGATGCAGCTTTGTAACAATACAAAAAAAGGTGTTCTGCCATCTTCATCGGGGAAAAGGGTGGTAAATTAGACGTGCTTCCTACAGCCGTTTTTGTCTTATTGCTTATCACGACAAAAGGAAATACACATTCAGTTCACTTTTCCCACAAAGGGAGGAGAACGTTTTAAAGCCAAATGGACTCCTGCCCGGTTTAGCTATCCAGCTTGAGCAACACAGAAAAGGGGGAGGGAGACACAAAGCCTGCAGTTGTTGATAACATTTTCTGCAGATTATACTCTTGAGTTATCAAGGGGAGCAAACCTTATTCCTTTTGAAGTGGATTCTGTTCATAAAAAAGCTCTTCCATGAAGTCCTCAGTTGTGAGGAATTGGACTCCGGTAGGATACATGCAAACACATTTCTGCTATTTGTGCTGCCTTTACATATTGCATAGCTTGATTTCAACACAACCTATGGAATAAGCAGCAATGGGTAGGTTCATATAAACCATCAAGACTAGGTTTCACCCAACATGTTAAGGAGTGTTGGCATAGCAACATGCAATCGTTCACGCATAAGACTATTCCTTTAATATGAGCTTCACAATCTCTGTAGCGATGCTAGCATTGTTCAAATAAGGCCTTCCTACAAAAAGATCATCCAGTCTCTCTATCATGTCTTCCGGTCCAATGTGGGGACTGTGGCGTGGTGGCGCAGTGGTTAGAATGTAGTACTGCAGGCTGCTTCTGCTGACTGCCAGCTGCCAGCAGTTTGGCAGTTCGAAGCTCACTGGCTCAAGGTTGACTCAGCCTTCCATCCTTCCAAGGTGGGGTAAAATGAGGACCCAGATTGTTGGGGGGGCAATATTCTGTAAACCACTTAGAGAGGCTCCAGAGAGAACTCAAAGAAAATGTGCAGGCACCCAAATAAAAAAGACTTGTCCACTCATAGTTCAGATTTCAGTTATCTGTAGCTCTACCTGGACAAATTGAACCTGGGCTTTCTTAATTGCAGAGTGAGCTCTGCAAGTAACCAATGGCTCTCCGAGCACCATGAGTCAATAATTGACATTTTCTGGTTTCACGAAATTCTCAGTGCCTGTAGTAATTATGAATGGTGAAAATCAGTGTAGCGTCTACGTCTGTCTTTGCTACACTGTGTTACAAATAGAGATGGGAGGCATCATTAGAAAAGTCTGCAAGTAACAAGCAAAATATGGAATCGTCAGAACTTACCTGATCATATGACACCGGTGTCTGTCTGTGATTGGACAACTCTACCAGCGTACTAACATCTGTGCGCAGATCAGACTTGCAGCCAACCAAAAGCATTTTGGTGTTGGGGCAAAACTCTTGAATTTCTCCTTTCCACTGTAAAAAATAAGATATTCATGATTCTTGCAGTGCCATAATAACAAAGTAGAGCACCTTGCGTCACTGAGAAGTTTAAAGCGTTAATCCCTATCACGATTAGCTGTATACTTGAAGTGCTATGTAACAGTAAAGCATCCAATTAAAGTATTAAAGAGTGTTGGACTGTAATCCTACACACCCATATCTGTGAGTAAAATCAATCATAGGTAATAAAACATTTTTTTTTCTGAGCAAACATGCATAGGATTGTAAGGTTCAGCTCTACTCTGGATCAAATCATAAATGTCTGCCTTGTGATGTTAGGATGCACATTCAATCATTTTTGCATCATTTACATCCTCTGCATGTGCAGATGCCTATCGTTTAAATCCTTTTCTTCCAGTCGAAACTTATATGAATGCTTAAGTGCATATGGACTAGATCTCAATAGCCATTTCCCTCCACAGACTGAGTTTCTGAACTGCAGATATATAAAAGAGTGAAGGATTAGTACAATCCATGGACCATATGTGGTCCCAGTTGCATGCATGGGAAGGGGCAGAGGTTAAAAAAAAAATCAAGAATAGTCCCAGCATGAGCACATTCCTGTCCCTTTGCATGTCATAAGTGTGATACTTTGATTTATTTATTCAACTTATATGCCATCCATCTTGACTGACTCTGGGTGGCTTACAGTAGTATACTACTGCTTCATCTAGGCCTCCCTTTTAATATTTTTTAAAACTCTGGCCATAGATGTGACCCTAATATCTTCTTCTTCTCATCCTCATTCTCCTTTCCCTCCTCCAATATACAATCTCCCAACTATGGGCAATGGCAAATAACAGCAGCAGGTGGTTCTGAAGCAAATAAGTATATAAAACCTCTTATAGGTCTGGAAAAGTTTTTTTTTTTTTAAAGCTCCCTAAAAATGACAGGCATGGACTGAAAATTTCAAGGCAGCCCTGTTTGATGATGACATTATACCTCTTTCTTCTGCTCCCCCCCTCCCCAAAGGGTGCAGTCTCAGCTGAGTATGATCCTGCTGTACCTTAGAGGAACCAGCAAACCTCCATGCTGAAGTGAGAATTTTATTTCCTTAACATTTGCCCCAGGGAGAAAAATGAAGGGTGGCAAGAAGTGTTCACTGCATCATGATGTGATGAGAACTTTTAGATTAGCAGGAGGTTAGAGACATACATGCGTGTGAGAGAAAAGGAGAGAAAGTCTATAATATCTCCCGGTTTCTTTCATTATCCTGAAGTCTTTGGTGCTCACTGTATCTAAAAAGCTACTGTCCTACTGTGTTGCTGCTGTATATAAAACAGGAAGCAAATTCCACCCCCACTAGCCCTGATAATATTGTCTAGTTGGGTAATGAAATGTCTACAAGCAAATAACCAAGCTCAGAGTCCACCAAGGACTCCACATGCACACATTGTAGACAGAGATATGTGTGTATTATATTCACATCTAGTATCCATATATCTTTACATATGCACCACGGCCACCTCCAGTGTGTTTTAATGCAGAGTCGTCTCTTACATGGTTCACCAAAGATCAGAAGCCATCTGAAGGCAAATGGCCTGTCAGGACAAGTCTTATGTTAAAATTAGTGCTGCTAATTTTAAACCCATCCAAACTCCAGAGGGCTGAGGAAGAAAGGCTGGCAAACACGAAGCTCAGCATCCCCTGCAGAAAGCCCAGCTGCCCTGCGTTTGAATCATCATCACGACCAACCGACAGCCGAGATCTAATCGAGGGAGTTTCTGGGAGAGCAAGTTTCAACGGCTCCCTCAATTTCGTGTACCGTAATCATTAGATTAAACTGTGGTCTCAACCGGTATCACGCACAGGCACAAAATGAGGTTCTGTACAGCGTGAAAATGGACTTGCCTTCTTTTTAATATAAAGCAGCTTAAGCAGCAAACCTAGGTGTAGATTTCCTGACACTGCAGAAGGTGGAATGTGTTAGATCAGCAGCAATTCTAGAAATGGGCTACATTACAAAATGCATATCAGCCAGGCAGTTGGGGTGTGTGTGTGTGTGTGTGTGTGGGAATGGTAATCCAATTTAGTCACAATTAACCACAGAAAACACTGTTCCGATACTCCTCAATTTACAACCATAGTTGAGCCCAACATTTCTGTTGCTGAGTGAAACATTGGTTAAATAAATTTGCCCCATTTTACGACCTTTCTTGCCTCAGTCGTTAAGGTGAATCACTGCGGCTGTTAATAACACAGTTGTTAACAGTTGTTATTAAAATGTGGTCACCGAATCGGTAATAACACCGGTTGAATCCCACCCCTGATCACCTGTAATTGAATTGTATATAAGGCCCGGGCAGTTGTTCTTTTAACATACGTAGAAGATCATATGTGCATTCTCCGACTTCTCCCTATAGCTGAAGGTTTGTGTAAAACTAAAGCATGCCTAATATACACGAATGTATTGCTTTTTCAAATCCTTTAGTTCCTGGGATTCCCATCTATTTGTCTGTAAGTCCTTCTGAATATAATAGGCTCAATTTGATTACATTCCCAGTAAAACTATTTTCAATCGATGGGTGATAACTTATAGGAGTTTAGCATTAGCAATTCTCTGAATATTTCTTTTTGGAAAGTAATGAGAGATCTACTTCCCGTGTAATATATCAGGCAAGAGGAACTCTTGGATGCTTATTCAACTGGAATTCCTCACCATCCTGTTTGGTTCAGCTTGCTTTCAATGTTTTGGGAAGTTGAAATTCGGTATCACCTGGAAGTCTCAAAGATGCTTTTTCTTCTTCTTCAAAAGGCAATCGGACTGTTTTTTTTTTTCCTTGAGGAAGAAGAAGAAAACGTTTTGCTTCTCATTCAAGAAGCTTCATCAGTTCTGATGGAGGGTGGGGGATGGAACTGATGAAGCTTCTTGGAGGAGAAGTAAAATGTTTTTTTTTTCTTCTTCCTCGAGGAAAAAAATAGTCCAGCTACCTTTTGAAGGGAGAAAAAGCACCTTTGAGACAGCTATGACCAGGATTGCTGACAATCTCCACAGAATATCACCTGGAAGGACATGGATTCTTAATCATTATCCTGTTGCATTAAAAAAATATAGGGGAACAGTGTTCTTAGGCAAAGGCAGCCAAGAAAACTAGAAAATAATGTTTCAAGTATTTCATTAGCTTGACATCCCTCCTTGGCTTGATGAGATATCCTCCTTCTCCTCATAAATAGCATAGAGAAGAGGAGAATGTTCCATCTTTTTTTAGACTGGTTTTTCAAACAGTGTTTCTTGGTCCATTCATAATTCAAAGAAATAAAGACGGATCTTTCTAATTTTAGTCCCTTTCAATTACATTTCTGTCTACTCATATCCCTTTTATGTCATTTCTTCATTCATCTTCAATTGTTTTATATAATCACCAAAAGCAGACATTCCTTAGTATGTTTTATGTATTCACATACGTTTCCAGTTAGCCTAATATTATATTAAAATGTCATAAATGTTAGGAACAAGGTAGGCATATAGGGAATGAAATTCATAGGATAGTCAATTTTTCATAATGTCTGAGGTAAGAAACAAGTCAGATCATACTGCAATTAATAAAGATAAAATTCTACCCAAATCTAACAGTGGTTAATTTGGGGCCTAGGCTGAACACCTTCTTTGAGTCAACCAAATTAGTTCAGCTTCTGAGACCTTAAACCATGGATTATTTATCTGATTTCTGTAGCCACTCATCTGAACCAATGATTCTGGGTGGCATACATCATAAAATATAGAAACAATTAAAAACAAATGTTATATTTAAGAAGGAAAGATGAAGAAGCAATTTATTTTAAGAAGCAGCTGTACAAAATTACCATATTAGTCAATTAAAAAAGACACGGTTTGTAATTTGATTAAGAGTCAGATATTAATTTTCAGTATTCTCCTCCTTTTGAGAGCAGCGGCTTTTTTCTTGTCAATAAATAGTTTAACAATAAAATTGCCTTACACCAAACTTGAACCAGTGGAGAACCTGTTCTTTTTCAGATGTTCCTCAGCTATAATCTACAGGGGATCCTGTCAACTTGGCCAATGGTAAGGATGCTGGGATTTTGACAATCTAGTTTTTCAAGATTCAGATTATATGTTCCTCTACTGAGCTATGATTCCTGGCCAACATATAGCTCAAGAGATACATCCTTGATCCCTTTCAGTGCTAAGCTAAATATCTGAATTCAAATCCCAAGTAGAGAAACAAAAGTAGATGCCCAATGCTTGCCATCGGGAGCTGAATATGCTCGGGAAAATGATGAGCTATTCTTTTTATATATTTTCATTGTAGTCTACGCAGTAGCTGAATTTTTGCAATCCCCAGCCTGGATGATATATTTAAACATATAAAAATGAAAACTAGCGTTTCATAGATACACACATTTCTAAAAGACCTACCTTTTTCAATACGCTGTCAAGAGTTTCTGGACGGCTGATGTCAAAGCAAATTAAGACGGCATCAGAATCTGGATAGGAAAGTGGGCGGACATTATCATAATAAGGAGACCCTGTAAGAATAAATTAAATCAGGGTTATACAATAGAAAAACACACGTGTATCACAAAAGTATATGCCCCGAGAGTTTTAATCATGGCACATGACAATCACTTCTAATCCTGCGCTCCCCAAATGCATTAGATTTCAGCTCTGATGACAAGGCCTACGGTTGGGTTGGGAGAAATTAGAGAACTCTCATGGGTGTCACGTGTATCATGATTTCCTGATCCTCAACTTCAAGTGTCTGTCATCCATTAGAATCAGTAGGAAGCCCATATTAAAGGTCATTTCATTTAGGCTAGCTTCAGATGAAATGGCCACCATCTTTTGAACATGTCTCACATTTATTAAGTCGTAATCACATAGGGTAACCAACTGGGCACGCAGATCCTCTTCAACCCATTTCTTGTGGGCAGGTCACCTATCCGTAAATGAAGCAAGTGCTTAGGCAGCTGCCCAGAAAAAAGCTCTCACGTACAGTTTGGAAGGGAAACAACAATTTAAAATTGTTTTCGTCTCTCCGGAGAACTAAAACATGATTAAGCTCACTAAAAAAATCTCTTACATTTAGGCCAAGAGAGCCCAGGAGCTGTCTGCCTTCTTTTAAAAGGTCTACAGCTGTAGTAAAATGACACACACCTCTAATTTTCTGCTTCATGACTAATGTAGCTAGGTTCAATTTGTTACCTCAGCATTTTTCAGAACTAGATTGAATTCTAGATCTAAACACTATTATTAGGTTCACTTCAAACCCGAACCCTAGAGAAAATGTATGCTCAGCATTACTTTTGCAATACCCAAGGCAGCCAGTCAGCCTAATGTTCCAAAATGGGGAAAAAAATATGTACAATGCTTTAGAGCCTGTTCCCATAAATCCTTCCCAAGCGTTATCTCCCTATGAGAGATCCAGCTACTAATCTTTTCGTCACTCTGCAGATCTTTGTAGCTGCAAAGAAGAGTGCTGGGCGAGCAGTTGGATGCTTCATTAACTATACCCTCTTTTCATGTTGAACGACCATTCCTTCATTCATTCAGTGACCGTTCAATGGCGCTGAACGAGGGGGACTTACAATGGGTCTTGTTGCAGCATCCTGCAGTCCTGTGATGGCCACGGGCCACCTTCTGACGAGCAAAGTCAATAGCAAAGCTGACAGGAGGTCACAATCATTGGACCACGAGAGCTGCAACTGCATGGGATTCATCTCATGCAGCAACTGGGACTGCCACAACTGTCGTCACCGGTTGGTGCAGTCATGTGACCCTTAAGTGATCGCTTAAGTAATGGAGTTGCTGCTCCCAGTTGCCATCGTTAAGCAAAGACTTTTCCTTATAAAGTTCTAGGCACTCGCACCTTTAGCTTGTCACAACTTGTGACCCGATAATGCAACCACCAAAAACTCAATAAACATCCCGCTTATGTTCCCTGCCTAAGACTGGTATCAACCTAACTAGAGACACACGTCTACAAGAAGAGAAAAACTCTCTCGGGTCAAAGTCATCAATTAACTCAGCTGAGCATCCCATTTCCACAGAGTGGGCAACAAGAAGCAATGTGCTTGAGGACACAGACAATAGGACTTTTCTGCTGAAGCTCAGCAGTTAAAGTCAATCAGAAGAAAGCTGGAAGGGACCTTGGAAGGTCTTCTAGTCCAATCTCCTAATCAAGCAGGAGACCCTATACCAATGGTGGCTAAACTTTTGGGGCTCCTGGGCTGACAACTGTGCGCTTGCTTGCTTGTGCGTGACAGCACCCAGAAGGCAATGTGCCGGGGGGACATTCCCCCTGCGCATGCATGCACAGCCCCCCCGCACGCCTCTGTGCAGGTGTGCACGATCCCCCCACACGCCATGCAGCTGTGCATGCGTGTGTGGTCTTCCTGCATGCACCACACGTCTCTGTGCATGCCCATGTGTCTCTTGCACACCCCCATTCCCACACATGTGCACCAAATACCCGACAACCAGCTGTCAGGCGGGCAGCGCTTGCACATGCTCAATAGACCTGCTCTAGCCAAGGGCTCGCGTGCCAACAGTAATGGCTCTTGCATGCCACTTCTGGCACACGTGCCCTAGCTTCGTCGTCATGGTCCTGTACCATTTCAGACAGGTGGCTGTTTAGTCTTTTCTTGAAAAAACTTCCAGAGATGAAACACTCACAACTTCTGAAGGCAAAGCTGTTCCACTGCTTAATTGTTCTCACTGTTAAGAAATTTATCCTTAATTCCAGGTTGCTTCTCTCTGTACAGTTGATTCTACTCAGTCATCATGATAACACTCATAGAATGTTCAGGCTACCCACAGCTTTGCGGATCACCAGATATGCAGCAAGGGTATAACTATGTCCCTACCCTAAGCAGTTATCTGGCCACAGTCGCCATAAGTCTGGCCTGCCTTTACACGAAACTATTAATTTTCTCTGTCCTATCTGTAGGGTCACTTCCATGGTACATCAGTAAAAGAATCCCCCCGTTTAATGACCTGCTCAAATCTATGATAGGTCATTAGAGAGAATTGGTCTTCTGGAATGCAGAATTCCACATCGCCTCCAGCCACACTGTCTTTGCAAGCAGCTCTCATGAAACTTAAAAGCCTGCTAGAACAGGCTGCTTCTTGAAGAAGTCAATGGCTTAAGTATTTTTAACTGGTTGAGTGGTCTCTCTCTCTCCCAGGAATCTGAAGAATTAGACTGCATCCTTAAAAACACATTTACTCCTAGTTATCATTGACCTGACACAAAATGGAGAAGAAACGAAATATCCTTTTGAGGAGCTCAATCAGCCAGGATATCTGTTCCATACCTACCTCAGATCCTTTTCTTAAACAAAACAAAACAAAAAGAAATTTGACAATCAGCATATGATGATTACTGCATAATCTCAATCCTAGACTATTTTATTTCCTGATGGATCCTTATTTTTCCTGATCTTGTTATTATTATTTTTTTATAGCACACCGTAGGGCTTTGGAGAGCCAGCCAAATCTTAGCAGGGATGGTGCTGGGATGACTACCAGGGGGTCTTCTCTTGGCAAACATTCTCTATCATTGTGCTGGATCAGGGTCCCCAAACTTGGCAACTTTAAAACTCGTGGACTTCAGGAGTTGAAGTCCATAAGTCTTAAAGTTGCCAAGTTTGGAGACCTCTGTGCTGGTTAGTTGGCTGCATACTTTTTGTTTTTGTTTTATTTATTTTTGTCAATTGCTTACAAAATAACAGGTATAAGTAAAAACATAGTTATGAATACATGGATACATATAAGAAAAATTAAAAAAAAATTAACAATAGGACAGGGATGGTAGACATGTTGATGCGCTTATGCATGCCCCGTACAGACCTCTTCGGAAAGGGGTGAGGTCAACAGTAGAAAGTCTAAGGTTAAAGTTATTGGGGTTTGGGGAAGAAACCACAGAGTCAGGTAGAGTATTCCAGACATTGACCAGTCTATTGCTGAAGTCGTATTTCCTGCAATCAAGTTTGGTGCGATTAATCTTGAGTTTGTATCTATTGTTTACTCCTGTATTGTTATGGTTGAAGCTGAAGTATTCATTGACAGGTAGGACACTGCAACGTATGATTTAATATACTATACTTAGATCAGACTGAAGGCGGTATAGTTCTAGGTTTTCTAGGTCTAGAATTTCGAGTCTGGTGGCATAAGGTATTCTGCAACGAGTAGAAGAGTGGAGAACTCTTCTTGTGAAATATTTCTGAACTTTCTCAACTGTGTTAATATCAGATACGTAATGTGGGTTCCAGACAGATGAGCTGTATTTGAGTAGTGGTCTAGCAAATGTTTTGTATGCTCTAGTTATTAGTGTAATATTACCAGAGAAAAAGCTACATAGGATTAAGTTAACAACTCTTAACGCCTTTTTGGCTATGTAGTTACAGTGGGCTCTAGCACTTAGGTCATTAGAGATGAGTACTCCAAGGTCCTTGACAGAATTTGGATCATCAACAAGGTCTTGACTATTCAGCCTGGGTTTTATTTTCTGATTTTTTTTTGCCAGTATGTAGGACAGAGCATTTATTTGTTGAGATTTGAAGTTGCCATTTGTTTGATCATTCTGATACACAGTTGAGGTCTTTTTGAAGGGTAGCAGTATTGTCTGTGGTATTGAACAGCTTTACATCATCAGCGAAGAGAATGCAGTTGCTCTTAATATGACCACAGAGGTCATTTATATAGAGTATGAAAAGAGTTGGTCCTAAAACACTGCCTTGGGGGACCCCACTGTTGACAGGTACAGAACTGGATAGGACGCTCCCAATTTTGACCATTTGTTGTCTGTTTGACAGGAATGGCAGAACTGTTTGCTGGAAGGTGACACGCAAACATTTGGTGATCAGATCACCTTTGGCTTTGGGGACCGAGCAATATTTAATACTTTAAATCTGCAGCATGCTACATATGAGTTAGGAGTTGTATAAAATGATAAATGAGCAGGATAGAGAGAATTCTGCAAAATGCCCCCTCTCCTGCTGTTCCAAGGTGTTTAAGGCAAACAGCAAAAGGAACTCATCTGGAAAAAAGGGCAGCTGGACCAAGAGGAAAGAATTTGAGGAATGCTACTTTTGAAGGAAACAGGAACATATGGAGCAAAGCCCCGGCCAGGAAAAGCTGATCTGTAATTTCCTTTCAAGTTTAATTTGGGGCTTATGTACTGATTGGAGAAGATTGCTCCTGGACATAGGCTAATTTCTCCCATTCTAAGGATCGAATGCTGAACAAGTTATTTAAAGTTCTAGAGGAAGAAGGAATCTCCTTAGTTTTCCATTAGCCCTCATTCAAATACTACATACAATGAAGATAGTTGATGGCACAATTTTCTCACCATTTCTGTAGTATTACTGCAGGTTTTGGATTAGGAACGGAGAAGCAGTACCCCAAAAGAAAAACATATGAAGTTGGGCATCTCAAATGGTCTTCTACAAGATGTGTATTTATAGTGTCAACAGCAGAGCTAACTTTTATACAGGGATAATAAACCTGAAGCATCTCACTGACTCCTGCTGAAACCTGGCAACATAGCCAAACATTTCATAGACAGAACAGTTATTACTGTAATAGGGTTGCTATAGAGAAAAATATAAGCACATTTCCTCAAAGCTAGAGTTTAAGAAGCAACTTCTAGAGTGACTTATCCCAAACCTAGATGTTATCCAGATGTGTAGACAATTCCCAAAATTCTCAGGAATGCTCAAGCTGGCCAAAGAATTCACATCTAGAGAAGAAAGCTTATGCTAAAGTAACTCCAAGGGGCCTATCGCATTACAATTCTGAATGTGATAGAAATATTTAATAGCCATTAAATATTTGTGAAATAGTGTATTTATTTAATTTTAAATGCAAATGGTGAGAGAGACTCCTCGCCTCTCTCTAAATATATTCTGTGACCTGTCATTCAGAGTTAAAATATAGCCTTCACCCCCCAAAAGTTATTTACTCTTGGAGAATACAGATTGTTTTAAATCAAGTGAGATTATTTGTCCATCTAAACCAGGAGTGGGGAACTATGGCCTTTTTATCATCTGTGAACTACAACTCCCAGAATTCCTTTGTTGTTGTTAGTTGTGAAGTCGTGATGCCATGGACAATGTTCCTCCAGGCCTTCCCATCCTCTACCATCTTCTGGAGTCCATTTAAGCTCATGCCTACTGCTTCAGTGATTCCATCCAGCCACCTCATTCTCTGCTGTCCCCTTCTTCTATTGCCCTCAATCGCTCCCAGCATTAGGCTCTTCTCCAGTGAGTCCTACCTTCTCATTAGGTGGCCAAAGTATTTGAGTTTCAACTTCAGGATCTGGCCTTCTAAAGAGCAGTCAGGGTTGATCTCCTCTAGGACTGACCAGTTTGATCCAAGGGACTCGCAGGAGTCTTCTCCAGCACCACAGTTCAAAGGCCTCAATTCTTTCTCAGCCTTTCTTATTGTCCAACTTTCACAGCCATACATCGCAACTGGGAAAACCATAGCCTTGACTATATGTACGTACCAGAATTCCTAAGACAGCATAAATCGTAAAAGGGCCATGATTCCCCACTCCTGATCTAAAGAAACATAACTAACCCTGCTTAGCACAAATTTACCAAGGACATCTTGCCAAGTTCTTTTCCACAACATGCCACCAGATTATTTTCCCTGGGATATGAAAGTTGAAGTCTTTTGCAATTAAGTTAGTGCTGTGCTGACCCCGCCTTTTAAGACAAAAATGTTCTTGTCTGGACTTTCCTGAGTTTATTCATTGGGCACCTGCAACTGACATCCTACAAATGCTTATGTTGTATTCAGATGCAATATCAGACCATGGTTTCTTGTGATGAACTCAACCTCCAAGTGGCCTCTTCATGTCTGTTTTTCAGTAGTGTTGGGAGAAGTTTCTGCTGACCTTTCCTGAGCCACAATCAGAGAGTAGATGATCACTTTTTGCTCCTACCAAGGCTTTCTCTCACAAAAAAGGCCCAAATTGTTGGACTTGGCCATTACAACCTGCTTTGCATTCCTTTAAAGGACAAAGTCACTGGTCCCACCTGCCCTCTCCTGATAAAAGAGTTCAAGTAACATATATAAAGCTCCACGTTATATATATTTTTGCTGGCAAGGCCATGTATTGGCGACCATTAATTAGCTGGCCAAAATCTAAGTTATACTTTTATGGCACACCCACAATCAATTAAAAAAATGTAACCATGATCATAGGTTTTTAAGCTGGTATTCCAATACCACTGTTCTCTCAAGTGCAACCCACTGATAACCAGATATTATGCTTTATCATCATGCTATAAAACCTTGACTAACTTCGGGGAAATGCACAATATTTTAATTTCCGACCTACAGCTATTGTGTAGCTCTTAGCATGGGTGCCACCTTCTCTTCTCAACATTCTTGAGACAGGCACAGGCACGATGAACTCTTAACTTCTAAGGTTCATTAAATTTTGGATAGAGATATTGCTTGCATAAGAGAAGAATGAAGCACCTCGCCCCAAAAATATAATAACAATTCTTTAGACACATACCTAAGTGTTCAGTCATCACCCAGGAGATTTACACACCATATATGTACATGTCTATGAATGATATACTGATATGCCAGAGTCACCTTATTTAATTATAAATGTGCTGAATCCAACGATAGTAGAAACCAATCTGGCGTTCTTATCTGGGAAAAAATGTGAGGGAATGACTGAGGAATGTTACTGTATGCTGCATCTTTTAAGACTATATAGTTACAGTATGCTTCCCAAGAAATGTATTTTCTTTCAAAAGCCATCCTTTATTTCGGCCCAAGGAAGTCAGCAGTTAGGAACAAAAGCATCAAGATGGAATTCAATAGGGCATTTTATCCTCCCAACCTTTTTACTTAGAACAAAATCCTCAGTGCTGAGGCATCTTGAGAATGTGTGCTAAATCTAAAAAGTCTCTTTTCAAGAGAGCTCAATAGCAGTCTGTTCAATCTTTCCCCAAGATGGTTTTTTTTTAAAAAAAACTGAAACCCTGCCCAAAACAGAGAAATGGTCCAGATTGAGTTAGATCACTGTACATCCGATGAATATTTGGACTCAGAATTCATTACATCAATGAAGTTCACAGAGATTAGGAATCTGCGTTAAGTGTTGATATAGTCTTCTGAGGTCAAAGTTTATTGCTGGAAAGCTAACGTTCCATGTCAAGCTTGCCTCCTTAACACATTTGTTTCAGTAATCATTTGGGGAAGGGGTGGGAGTAGGGGGTTGCTCTAGGCCAGTGGTGGCTAACCTTTCTGGGCTCCTGTGCCAAAAATTGTGTGTGCGCTTGCACACTCACACTCGCGTGCCACAACTCAGAAGGCAATGTGCCCATGCTCCCTACTCATGCACGTGTAATCCCCATCCACACACACACCCGCCATCCCCTTACCAACTCTGTGCCTCACAGCTGATTTTCGGCCCGTTTGAGGCCTTTTTCGGCCTCCCAAAGGCTTGAGGAAGGCTTCTGCAGGCTTTGCAGGCCGAAAACTAGCCCTGTTTTGTCACCTCCGGTATTTTCGGAAAAACAGAAAGTGATGAAACGGGACTAGTTTTCGGCCTGCAGAAGCCTCCCTCAAGCCTTTGGGAGGCCGGAAAAGGCCTCAAGCCGGCCGAAAATCAGCTGTGAGGCACGCGCATGCCCAGTGAGGTAAGTTTGTCTGCAGCTTGCGTGCCGGCACAGATGGCTTTGCATGTCAACCATCACTGCTCTAGGCAAAAATAATTTTCTGTCCAATCTACTGTGCATACTACTTATTACAGGTAAACTTACAACAGTTCATTTTAGTGACCTTTCAAAGTTACAATGGCACTGAAAAAAGTGACTCATATAACCATTTTTCAGAGTTACAACCATTGCAGCCTCCCCTCGACCATGTGATCAAAATTCAGGTGCTTGGCCATACTTGGTTCATACTTTGGACCATTGCTGCGTCCCAAGGTCATGGGATCCCCTTTTGCAACCTTCTGACAAGCAAAAGTCAACAGGGAAGCTGCAGATTCACCTGTAATCCTATCACTCACATATCAATTGTAATACATCGACAAGCTAGAATTTTCAATGTATTCTGTAATATTTATCGATTATTTTATCTGTTAAAAACTATTTTATCTAATGCTACATTTTAGATTAGATTTTTATTTTGCTGTTTGGATCTTTTGGTCATAAATAAAGTTATTACTTGAACAATTTTGGACAGTCAAGTTATCTATAAAGGGAAAGAAGACAAGGAAATGTTTCATGGCACATCACAGCGCAAACTCCGTTCTTTATGTATTTGCATGCCAAGTTGCAACACAAATGCGAGAGAGCAGATCTTGTGCCACAACATCACAACATGCACTCCATATGTTGGTATCCTTGTTATTAGGAAAGGACATTTAGGCTTCTCTAAGCCTGATCTATAGCTGACACCTTGATCCCACTTGTCAACCTGACATGGCTATATGCAGGTTCTCTAGCTTCATTCCGACCATTTCTCTCCCAGTTTTTCCTTCTTGCTGCCTGATGAAAGTTTCCCCTTGTTGCCTGATCAAGATTTCTAATATACGTTCAAAAGCTTGTCCATCGTTTTAGGACCATTGAAAAGTAGGTCTAATAAGCACGAGAGCAATAGCACTTAGACTTCACAGTGTTTTACAACCCTGAGTTTTTTTACAGAGCCAGCATATTGCCCCCCCCCCCCAAAAAAAAAATCTGGGTCCCCATTTTACTGGCTTTGGAAGGATGGAAGGTTGAGTCAACCTTGCACCGATCAGGATTGAACTGCTGGCAGTGGGCAGAGTCAGCCTGCAATACTGCATTCTAACCACTGCGCCACCAGGGCTAATTTTAAACACAAAATGTAAAATGAGCACTAAGACCAGCAGAAAAGAGTAGTGCCTGACAGTGTAACAGTAACTTGTAATAACTGTTGATCACCATTTTTATCAGGGATCTGCCACTGATCTAGGAATAAAAGGCTGACCCACTGCCTCCAGTACCAGTTCCCTAAGCTGAGCGGGTGATCAGTTTATATGCTTATCTTCCAGATGTCACACATGAAAAAGCTTCTTAAACTCAATTAAGTTATCATGGGTGGCTTTTATAATCAAAGCTAGCCCATATAACAATCCTGATTGCTAAACTGATCAAGGAGATGAAATGTCCCCTGAAATTATACCATATTTTCAGGCTACTCCAACATTCCAAAAGGCCACAGAATGCTTCAGAAGACAAATTACTTTGACCTATGATAACATTCTTTGAGGATTTATGGGAGTTGAAACCCAACCCATCTAGGAAGACTATGTTTGGATTACCCTAGTAGATTAATATCAAAATCAATCAATCTGAAAGTTGTCAAGGCCCCTTGGTATGCCATCGTGGTTTTTTTTTTTAATTAAACTTAATCAAAATTCATATATTAGCTACCTTCGATGTCCTATGATTTAGCACTGGGTAACCGTATAACTGTGAAATCTGAACGCCTGAAAACAATTTGAATAAGAGAGTATAAAAACATCTGCTAGGTGTGATGGATAGACTATTTAACATAAAGAAAAAAAACCCCAGTAAACATACATTTGGTTTTCATTTCAGGTGCTTTAAATTCTTAATATAGCAAAATAAAGCTGCTAAAATGAGTTCATTTTCTGTGGCAACAATCTGTATTAATATGACTGTGAAAGAATAAATAATTTACTGCAAATTATTTTCCAATAACTGCAACAAGGAAGACAGTGATTTGTCCAATCTGATTGGTACACTTCATGTGCAATTTAGATTAATGAGACAATATTAGAACACTCTCCTAGGGTGGGTACTTTGTGGAGTGTAATATTAATATTTTAGTACATTTTACAGGTTATGACTTACAGCTTTTTTTTTCTTTTTGATCCCCTTGTATCATATTAACTCCTCATAACTGCCTGGGCAAAGCCCTCCAGTTTTCTGGCAAGATTTTGGTAGTGATTTGCCCTTATTATCTTCCTAAGCTTGAGCAAAAGAGGGATGGACCCAAGGTCACCCAACTGGCTTTGTACCTCAAGTGGGCCAAGAACTGAAGGTCTCCTAGTTTCTAGCCTGATGCCTTAACCATTAAACCAAACTGGCTCTCATCTTGCAGGATATCAAAAAGATTGGCAACTTTCAAACTTCAGGAACTCCCCAAGTCCACTTTTTGTGAGGAAGTCTCCTCTGAACAAGCTAACACGATTCTGCACAATTTTGAATTGGGAAATAATGAAAACCTTGAGATAATATATAAAAGAGGCAGAAGATCATTTCAAAAGAAACAGCAGCATTCCCATCAAAAACCAAGGTCACCCACATGAATAATGGAGCCTCCTCGACTTTGCTATAGATATATCTCACCACTTAGAATCGCTAAAGGATTGCCCACCCCTGTCATAAGTGGTCAATCTGAATCAGGAGCTCATAATCAGAAGTGGGGTCCACCTTGAAGGGAAGAGAGAGCTGCTAAGCTGCCTTCTCATGGTATAGATGCTTTAAGCATGTCAGAAAGGCAGTGCTGCCTTTATTAGATTTATAACACAAAACACTGTGCAGGCTGGACTGCACTCTCTCACATTTTACAATTTGAGATCTGGGCTTTTACAAAAATGGCTCTAAAGCATCTCTACTGGTTTCTATTTGAATGTTTGCAATCCCAGCAGGTCTAGGCGTAGATTAAAGCATAACACATTCGGATGTTTATTGTACTTGCTGATTTCTAAACCTTTGCACGAATTTTAAGCCCAAATGGATAGATTTGGTCAAACAGCAATTAACTGCTGTTAATTGAGAACACTACTCATCCAGGAATGTTTATCCCAAATGTACAGTGAAATAAAATAGACCTACTCACTTAATGAGAACACAAGTGATTAAGAGTCATATTGAAATGTTTTGGGATCCTCAACCAACATTTGAAGGATGAGCACTACCTAAGTAGTATCATTAAAAGTGAGGCATTATTTTCTTGAATTGTGTTCAAGACTAGTTCTGGTAGACATGAAGTCTATAAAAATTCACTCTAAATAAACTACATAATGGAACACCACATTTCCCCCATGCATAAACTCATACCAACTTTGGGATTTCTCAATGAGAAATTGTCCTTTTGTTCTTTTTATTCTGTTTTGCCATCCTTTTGCCCCAATTATCATCTATAGTCAAGCAAATGTTTCCCCTATGTCATTAATAGGGTTGATCATATAGTCCTGTAGGTGCTGATAGCCAATTTCCTAGCCAGCACAGCCAGTGATAAAGATGGCAATGAAAGCTGGATTCTACTATTGAGGATCAAAGGTTGACTATTTCAGACCATTATATTGATATTTATTGCTACTCTGATATTTGAGACGTGTCCTACTCAAGCAATCAGACTTTAATGCAAAGTTTATGCAGTTCAAAGTAGGCCTAGATTTTCATTCAGAGACATGCTACAGTCCTATAATCTCTAGACAAGAATATGTCTAGTAAACAGAACAGTCTTCTCCTCTACAGTAAGCTTGCAAAAGATATGCTAATCTTTAACAAAGATGAGAAGGATAGTAACAGACTAAGGTTTCTCTACCCAGTAATTCGCAGGTGTGAGTAATACAGATGAGGATTACTTTTTTTTTAGAGTTATAGCCCCTGCTTATTAAGCACCTAAAAAATACCAGAGGGCAGTGTAGAAGAGATCTTAGGACACCGATGAGCAAAAGAACTCAAGATACAGAAACATAATAATTAAGAATCAAGGCAATCTTCTTAAAGTTTTTGAAGTCGGTTTCATCATATCCTGTTGGAATTGGAAGGCTATCTTTGATTCATGCCAGGAAGAAATTGTTCTATTTTGTTTAGCAACATAAAAATGCTGGGATAATTAATCCAGTAAATGCCAGATTTTTTAAAAAAACTGTTAATTCTCTTCACCTTCAGTTAATAGGGCATCAGGCCAAGAGCAGTGGGAACCACAGCCCAAAATATCTAGGCAGCTGATACTTAACAACCAATTTATAACTCCAAGAATGGCTAAAATATGTCAGTAGAACCCTAATCTGAAGTGGTTGGCTTAGATTTAGAATAAGGCCCATTGCTTTAATGGAATTTAACTCTCACTCGTTAAGTTTAAAAACAAAATGTTTCTCCAGGCCACCCTAACCATGTACCATAGTTTAGGAGATCTCCAGCTTTGAACAAAAGCACAAATTCTGAGGTTTTTGTGTTAATTTTCCTTCACTGCCCTTCTCCATTTCATGCTTCTTCTCCTGCTACGGGGTCGAAGGAGAGAATTTAATTCTGCTCTATCCCAGTGGAGCGAGAAAAGCAGCACACATTCCTCTGTCGGGGGAGGAGGAAAGAGAAAAAGAATCAGAGCTGCGGGCCTCCCAGCTGTCATCCACATCTGGAAGCCTGCATTCCAATGATGCCAACAGCAGTAATGTGCTGTGAAGATTGCTAAAGCAGAAAGGACTTAATTGTGGTGTCTTCAAAAGAGCTGTAGAAACGTTGCCCAATGTACAAGACAAGCAAGGCCTGCCATTTGGGGCTTTTATTAACATCCTTTCGCCATCGGGCCATTCTTTGTACCACAACGTGATTTCATAACGTTGCTTCCTGCAACCGGCAGACAAACATTTGTTCTAATACATAAAAGTGTTTTTAAAACCAGAGAGAACTTTGTACTTTGTGCGTTAGGCTGTAAAACAGGCGTCCTCCTCAGCAACTCTTGGGGTTTCTTTGCCTCAGAAGAATGCTAATTCACTGGGTGGTCTTACACACAACAGGCTTAAAGCAATACAGACAAGAGTTCAGATTGCTTTGTCATTCACATCCTCCTGTACCCTTCTTTATCTCCCACCCCTTGTCTTCTTCAGTAGCGTGTTTTGTTTTAATCACCATAAATGACAGTAAACCAGGAAGATTCTATTTGTTCTGTACTCAGAATTTTATAGATCTCATCTCTGGGGTTGGATTTATATATAAAATCAGTCAGAAGAGAAGGTTAGAGAGAAGTAAACTTCCTTATGGCCTTAGAAGAGACTTCTAAGCTACTTTGGTAATACATCAGCTGCATATTAATTTAATAAGTAAAATACTGAAAGGAGCAGATTCCAGCATTCTCTGCTTTTGCTCTTCATGGAATGCTGTGCTTGAACAAAAGTGTTTATTTCATTGCTAAATGGAGCTGATTTTATTAGGCTGAGACAGACTCTAGGATTTGCAGTGGTGCTTGAGAATACAAAATCCTGCAGGTGCTGAAAGCTTGTTTTAGAAGAGAATTCAGCCTTATGCAAGTCCTGAGGGGCATCAGTGGATCTGTGTACATTGCTCCTAGCATCTCCTTGCACAGTTCATCGTAAAGCTCTTTACAGATTTGGCCTGAAGGTCTAAAGAAGTTATAAATATGCTCCATATTTACATGAAGTATAATCATTTTATAGATCTCCACCAGAAAAAACAAGATTATTCTCTTTATACTATTATTGCCTCAGTCTCTCAGAAATGATCCAGGTTACACTTTTTTCTTTAATTTCTCCCACCGTCTCAACATTATTGCCTTAGGATAGAACATGGGCTGAGGTGACAGTATCTACAAACCTAGCATTAAATCACCGGATGGCCTAGCGGAAAGGCAAAGTCTCAAGAGGATGATTTATGGGGCAGAAAATTCATTTGGAAGACTGCGAGACAATCTGGTGCACAGCAGAAGGGTGGAAATAGCAATGGTTTCCAGTGTTGTAATTTAGCCAGGTGGAGGCCAGGGAAAGAGAAGGACCATCATTCAGATGTAAGTAAGTACAAACAATGGATGCTAGAGGCCCAGGGTTCAAGCTCGGATATCCCCATGTAGGTGGGGAAGATTCTTGTTTGAAAGCCACAGGATCATTGTTAGTCAATTCATGTCGATCTGCCTTGCTAGAAAACAAACAGTTCCTAGACTTAGCAAACAAGGCTTCATGATTCCTGGGCCTACTTTACTTTAAGCAGCAACTAAAATGACCAAATTTTATCAGGTACACAACAATATGGCTCAGTTGAGAGTAAATCCTGTCATTTATTTTCCTCAATAAACCTGAGGTGACCTGAATATGATAATTTCAAGTCTATGTCCAAATTACTGGAGATCCCAAGACAAATTTTTTACAGAAGACCCCTTTTCTTACCGCTGGTTAAACAATTGAAAGGCATAAAGTTTGTTCAGCTGCTGAATTTCAGCAACCCACTCCTCAATTATCTATCTTGTCACTACCCCTTTTCTAGAATTACTTGACTGCATATCTTGAAGTATGCTCAGGCATAAAACTCATATTTGCCTTTAAACTTCTTTCAGCTTTTTGTCAAATTCCATTTCAAAAGCTTTTCCACCCCCTGCTGGATGTATTGTCAAATCCTCCAGGGATTACACCCCCATGCCAAAATCACCTCATGATCCACTAAGTGAAGGACTTCCTACACGTTTTTGTGGTGGAGAGTATTTGGGGGGAAGAAAATATGTGGGAAATGCATGCCAAAACAGCAGGGAAAAAAATCCAGCAACACACACACACACACACACGCACACCCCCAATCTATGCTGGCATATGTGTATTTACTCATTTTCTTGCGGCTGTATAAATTACATATTACCAGAAGGAGAACACATGCCGGCTCCCCCCAGCCGTGGAGGAAAATATTAAAAAGAATGGCTCACAATAGGCCAGTATAACCTTCTCCCATCTGTTCAGCTAATTACCCTAAGACCCTTGAGAGAATTAAAAATAAGAGGGAAGGAGAGGGGGAGTCAGGTAAACATGATGGAAGCATTAACCACACTGCAGAAAGAGTTACAATTAAAACAAAGGAAGGGAGGAGGAGGGGACACAATACTTTATGTCAAAATCTGACACATGCACACACACAGATCCCTCTGAAAAAGGCAGCTTTCTAGATGGCAAGTAATTACTTCATCAACAGGGTGTTAACAGAGGTTTTAGTGAAGCCTTATAATTACGACACAAGGCAGCTATGAGTCACTGGAATGGCATGGAAACAGAAGGGGAGAATTCCTGCTACACAGCCAGGCTCTTACCCGAAGTGTCCCAGAGGCTGAGCTCTATCCTCTGCGTGTCTATTTCAAAACTGGCGGTGTAATTCTCAAACACAGTGGGCACGTAATTCTAGGCAACAAAAAGAGAGAAGAACAGTGTTACGGTCGCTTGGAAGTGAACAGCACATCACTTTTAACATTTTTTTGTTTCTCCTTACGGAAGATTCACAGACTTGGAAAGGAACACAAATCTTTCCCAGGATCTCTCAGCCACCGGTCATGCCTTTAATTCTTTAATAGCACTTTCCTTTATTGCTTTAGAACGTATGCACAATTGCGGCATCAGGCTCTCTTCACGCCTCCCTCCAACCAAGTTTATCCTCCTCAGATCTTGAAAGTCAAGCCAGCCTTTTGGGTTATTCACACTTGGCCAAAGGTCAGGGTAGACAGGACTAATGGGAGTCGTCCTTCGTGGGCACCAGCTCAGGGAAAGACAAATTAAAATGGATTCTGTTCCCAGATGAGGAATCTTGCCTCCTTTGCAGTACTCAAATCTTGAGTGGGCAGGGGTCTAGATGCCCCCACTCCAATGGTTATCTCCTTCCCCATCCCTCACAAAATATCTTTTCAGGAGGGAAAGATACAATAGGTGTAGCTGGACAAAGTCCTGCTGGAGTTTTTCTGCATGCACACAAGTATGCTTTAAACAGATTCTTAGGGCTTCACGCCCTCACTTAAACAAGTTAAATTTACCAAATCAAAGGGTCGCTAAATATACTAAATTTAACTCAACTGCTTATAAGTAAGTTCAGCAAATCTTTACTCCGAGGAAGTCAAGCCTGGTTTCTAAAGAGTGGAGGAAGGATAAAGGACAGAGGCTAGAAGTCGCAGGCATCCAATCCCATTTCCTCACTCATGATTTATAAGGCAATGAACCAGTCCCGGGCTAATATATCAGCCAAGGAAGACAGGTTTTATGTCACCACCGGGGTGGCTGGGTGACACTATCAATCACGAGCGAGGAAGCGGCTTTAATCCGGACAGCAACAACCATCGGGATCCAGACCTCAGAAGAAAGACTTGGAGAGTTTCATTGTAAAAACTGAGATCCTGACGATCGCAGTCACCCCCCGCCCACCCCCCGCCCCCCGCATCTTCACCATCCCCAACCCGGGTCCGGGACAGGCTAATTTCTCGACCGCGGGATCCGGGATCCGGTCGCATTTCGCATTCACCGAGCGGCACGAGAGAGACCGTTCCCTGGGAAATCCAGCCGAAACGATGCTTAAAATAAAATAAATAATAATAATTTTTTAAAAAAAAAACTTCGAGAGGGATCCCCGAGGTTGGCGGGGGGGGGGCAACTTACCTCGGGAAAGCAGTCCTTGGCAAAGACGTGAAGCAACGCCGTCTTCCCACATTGCGTATCTCCCACCACCACTATTTTGCACTTCACATTCTGATTAGGGTCCATGATCGATTTGCTGGTTAATTTCTGGCTAGCTCTTCTTTCCTTCATTGAGATGTCCGTAATCTTTGGATTTCTTCCTCTCTCTCTGATTTAAAAAAAAAAAAAAACAACCCACGCAAGTTACCAGTTTCGAGGGGCGAGGAGGCGATCCAAAGCGCAAAAGGAAATCTCCTGCCAAACCAGGGCGCGCTCGCGGGATCCTTTGAATCACAGCTACTCGGCTCCCCACCTCTCCGCGCCGGATCCTAAGGCAAACTGCTTTGTTTCACTCCGCCCTGCCGGGATTTATATGCCCCGCCGCCTTCCAATCCGAGGCTCAAGGAAAGAAAGGAGCGATCCGCCTCCTTCCCCTTTTATGGGTTTGCTAGAAGTCGGCCAGGCACCGACGGCAATCGGCCGAGACGCGCCCTCTAGGGGAGAAACCGCCGGGAAGTAACGCGGCCCGTGGCGGGAAGGAGAAATCATCTCAGCCCGCTGGGAAGCGGCCATCCAAGTGCTATTTGACAAAGGGCCTCGGCTCAGTACAGGCAGTCCTCGATTTACGACCACAGCGGAGCCCAACAGTTCTGGGGTTAAGAGAGAGATTTGCCAAGTGAGTTTTGCCCCATTTTACGACCTTTTTTGGAGCCACAGTTGTGAAGTGAATCACTGCAGTCGATAAGTCGGTAACCCGGTTGTTAAGTGAATCCGGCTCCCCCGCCCTTGACTTCGCTTTTTCAGAAGGTGGCAAAAAAGGGGGATCGCATGACCTTGGGACACAGCAACGGTCATAAGTGTGAACCGGCTGCCAAGCATCTGAATTTTGATCATGTGATTGCGGGGATGCTGTAACGGTCATAAGTGTGAAAAGCGGTCATAAGTCACATGTTTCAGTGCCGTTGTAACTTTGAACGGTCCCTAAGTTGTCAGTCAAGGACTGTCTGTGCCAATTACAGTTATGGGTAGTCCTTGACTTAATGACCACAATTGAGCTCAAAATTTCTGTTGTTCAGCAAGACAGTTGTTAAATGAATTTGGCCTCATTTTACGACTTTTCTTGCCGTATTTGTGAAGAGAACCACTTTGGTTGTTAATTTAGGGACAGCGTTGTTTAGTGAATCTGGCTTCCCTATTGACTTTGCTTTTTCAGAAGGTCGCAAAAGGGGTTCACATGACCCCCGGGACAGTACAATTGTCATAAATATGAGTCAGTTGCCAAGCATTTGAATTTTGTTCACATGACCATGGCAATGTCTCAATGGTCGTAAGTATGAAAAATGGCCACAAGTCACTTTTTTTCAGCGCCGTTGTAACTTTTGAACGGTCACTAAACGAATTGCTATAAATCGAGGGTTATCTGTATTTTCCTTTTTAAAAAATGATATCGATTTCAATGGCAGTAATTCAAAGTATAATCAAGAGGGAACACCTGCCTGTCCTCTGGAGTGAGTTTGCAGAAAGAACCCATAATTAGTTAAACATGGGTCCTTGGTATTTTTCTAGCAAAATAAAACAACAACCAAAAATCAGAATCTGTTTGTCTGGAATCACTATTTAAATATAGTATAACGGCAGCAATGGTATGATTATCTTTCTTGCTGAATGACCTCAGGTTTTGCTCTTCACCTTTCAGTGTGGATTTAGAGATTGTGAGGAGGGACTTTGAGGAAGGAGCTCCGTGTTGAACGTCCATGTCTCTTTACAGGCAGTCACATAGGGTTGAAAATAAAGGTAGTCCTTGACTTACAACTATTCATTAAGTGACCATTTGAAGCTACAACGGCACTGAAAAAAGTGACTTAAGGTCATTTTTTTTTTCACGCTTAGGACCGTTGCACCATCCCCAGGGTTACATGATCAAAATGTAGATGCTTGGCAACCAGTGTTCATATTTATGTCCAAGGTCAAACTATCACTTCTGGTGACCTTCTGACAAGCAAGTCAATGAGGAAGCCAGCTTCACTTAACAATCGTGTTACTAGCCTAACAACTGCAATCCCTACTAGCTTAACAACTGCATTTAACTGTGGCAAGGAAGGCCACAAAATGGAGCAAATCCACATAACAACTGTCTTGTTTACGAATGGAAATTTTTGGTCTCATTTGTGGTTGTAAGTCAAAAAAATACCTGTACAGATAATTGTTGATAGACTAGGGGCAAAATCACACAGCCATGCATCCCATAGTGGCATCCTAGGCGTGGTGGGACACGTGACTTTTCAGCGCTCCCATATTGCATCCCAGAAATTCCCTTGCAGAGTGTGTGCTCAACAGTGGCACTTAATAGTTTGTAGACTCTCTTGAATTTTCAATATATTGAAAATTGATATAAATTGATATAAAATGGCTATGTTCTCCACACTACAACAAGTGGAAGGAGAGAGCCCAACTGAATAAATTAATCAAAAATATACTTCTTCATTTATTTACTGAATTCCTCCCCCACCCAAAGCTACATATGCTGATTTTGTGGACATGGAGGGAGAACAATTTATCAGCTTTCTTTCCATCTTAGACAAGATGAAACGCACACCTCAAGGGGAGGGATCCACAAAAATTGGAGCTAACATCATCCTTAGTGATTTCTAGTCCAGCCTCCTTGTCAGCTGCACTCAATAGAGGCCCTTGCTAAAGGAAATTGCTCCTAGTAGATGATACTTTGAGGAAGTCATGTTCTTGGCAGCATTACAGAAATAGTTTGCTGTTGTTTCTTTCCAGAATGTCTTTCTGGAAACAGCAAGAAGAAAATCACCAGTCTGATTTAGGGGTAGTTGTCCCATGCAAATTCTAAGGCAGACACATCTTACTTAGTTTTCAAGATCAGACAACACCAGCTAAATGAACCACTTGCTTAATAGATACCAATATACAAGATGGTATTGTCATCTGCAGTTGATTTCTAATACACAGAAGTGGATGCCATAGCAAATGTGTTTAAAATATTGTGTATGTTTGTTCTACGCACCTTGATCAACATGCCTTTAGTTATTGTTGTGACGACTTCTAGACAATTTGTGATTACCACATCCTCTCATCATTTCAAATTAAAGATGGATAAGGTAGATATTGTTCTCTTTTGACTTGACTGTCCTTCATATTCTCTGTTTCTAAGATTTCCAGATCCCACCCCCCAATTTTCTCTGCCCATAATCTCAGACCATGATTGGTAATCAATTCACATTGTATCTATTTATCATTCACTGATTTTCATTTGATGAGTAACTCATTGGATCCAAAGGCTTTTGGAGAGAGGAATATATGTCCTTTATTTGGTCATGCCTTGACTGCATCACATTTTATATTACTGCAATCTGAATAAGATTACAGTATGCTACTGCAATAGTCTCCGGGCATGTGTTCTTGATTCTCCTTTCTGTCCTTCGATCCTCGTCTGAAATAGTGCCATTCAATCTGCTCTGGACCTTCTGGGCTATTATCATATTTTGTTACATCACAAGGCTGTAAGCAGGCTGCCTATTTAAGCCACAGCTCAGTTCAAACTACTTGTCAAATTCTTCATCGTCCCACCTCCGTAAAAGCAAGATTTTTGTCTAGAGTTTCTTTACCAAAATTTATTGAAAGAAGATAGGTTCTCAAAATGTCAGCAATTGGATTGTTTCCCCCTTTAGAATTCAATTTACTGCCTATGTTCCTGAAGCAGAGACTTTTCAATATTTTATTCATGGCTCCTGTGTGAAGTATGAAGATCACAATTCTGGTACATAGGTTAAATGTCAAACTTTAGCTGATTCATTGAGGCTGGAAGGAAAAAATAGCTAGCATTACCCATAATATGAAGCCATTGATAATTCTGCCTGTGGTTCATTGACTCAACCACAATAGCTCGATGCACACTTTGGACTAAAGCCATCAAGCATGATTTACAAACCACAATGACTAGGTTTCCAGAATAAATTAAATCCATATTCTTAGTGTGATGTGGAAATCCTGTGTGTGTGTCTGCACAGGATGGAAGAGAAATGCTTTTGGTGCAGACCTTTGCATAAGTTTAGAGTTAAGAGGGTGAGACTTGCTAGATTTAGCAAGATTATAAAGCCAGGAAACTGCTACAGTATTAGATTTTAAAAAGAGAAAACCGGAATGTGTGGTTATTACTTTAAGGGAAGCCAGTTAGGTATATATAGGCAGGTAGCTCCGTTTCAGAATCCCCTCTGGATTAGAAGATAACTCAAGGCTTGTAAGAGGAATTGGGAATATATATACAAAGTCTCTTCCAGTTATTGGATTTACTGGGGAAAGTAGAACAGGGAAATGAGAACTACGTGATCATTTCAAAACCAGTTTTATATCAGAAATCTACCATGTGTTGCTTTATGAAACAAAACATAAATAAATAAAAGGAAGTAAAATGTCCTTCAGGTCAAACAATTCCTGATGACTTCACGTTCATGTTTGTGCTGTTTTCGCTGGCAGAATTATAGAATAAGTTTGTCCTTCAATTTTCCTGGGAAGTCTTTTGGACTTCCCAATTTAGTCCAGGCATTTCTAAGAAATTTGTCATCCAAATACCAGCCAGGCCTAACCCCGCTTAAGTTCTGAGTCTGGACATGGTTGGTTAGATGGTGCACCTACAGAGATGTAACAAAATTTCCCTCATAGAGCTGCAGTATTATTTGCACATTATTTATGTGTGACATGTAATGCATTAAATTAATCTAGATATTGAAGGATAGGGAAGAATAGAATGAAGAATTACAATGAATGAATGAACATTTAGCATTAATAGGCCAATGTCAGGTGCAAGAAATCAGGAACCAAAGCCGTTCAAGTAAGTACAAATTTAATCCATATTAGCTCACTACAAGAATCTGAACTACTGTCAAGGCAAATTGGTGGTAGATAAGAGTCATTGGAATTCAAGGATGGCTGGACTTAGATCTCTTGTGGATGCGAAGGGACTCTAAACTGATGATGTCCTTGACTCCTCCCTCAGTTTCAGCCTGGCCATCTCCTAATGCCACATTACTATAAATTTAAAAGTACAATTCAATCCAAAATTAATTGGAGGATATTGGAGATTTTAGGGGAAAAATTGGTAGATTTAGCTCCTTATGGGAAATGTAACACTGTTTCTTATGATATGCTTATATACTTATAGTGGTTCTCTTTTAAACATGCCAAAAATTGAGAAATGAAACAGGAGATAACGTAAATGCATATCGTATGCTTTTATGATTGCAGTAAATATTATATGAATACAGTGAGAGGTCGTCTGTTTTCTATCAAGCTCACCTCTACATATCTAAACAAGAATTCTATGGCTCGGAATTTTATTTGGAGGAAATTAAGGCAACATAAACTAATTTGTAGATTTGTTTTCTTCTTTTCCACTATTTTTAAGATAGATAACTGATATAACAGAGAGAGAGAGAGAGAGAGAGCTTGCTTTTATGGATTTCTCTCCTCCCCCCCCCACCCTTTCCATATCATAAACAATTAAAACAGAAACTATGGTCAAAGGGGAAACATGAGGTCTGCTGACATTTATGCTGGAGGGACTCTAGCAATTGAAAGTTGCCATTCTCTGTTCTCAAAAGTTGAACTCAGTGGGAATATTTCCGAAAGGATAACATTGCACTGTTGGTTTTGAATTGAGTTCCCTTATCAAAAAGAATTGAAGTTTGATTATGGTCAAAAGCATGAGGAACGCTGTGAAATGCAGAGGAAAATCTTATATGGAAGCTGAATCTAGATTGTCTTTCTCCTCCCAAAGAAACAACTCTGAATGGGGTGAGGTGGAGAATACAAGAGAAACCATGTTGCTTCCTTTCCAAGAACTGTTTGCTTTTTAGTTTTTAGTATTTGGAAGGAGGGTGGGGGGAAAGCAATCTCGTTGGCATGACAATGCATACAAGAAGTGCTGCCAAGATGAATGAAAGGAATAAACCTTGCTGAAGATAAGGAAAAAATCAGTTGACCTCACCCCATCCAGGAAGTGTCTTCAGATCACCTCCGACTATTACAGATCAAACGACAAGCCGGAGTTCAGTTCTGTCAATTTGTTTCTGAAGGATGTTTCACAAGAGGCCAATTACAGATTCGCTGGGTAAATGCTGACATCTTAGTACTCTGCTTTGAATTGCTGTACGGATGTAGGTTTATTTATATATGCACACGAGTGGCCTCACAGATGAGACTGGGGCTTGTTTAAAGGAGGAATGGGGAGCTCTGGTCCTTTTACGATCTATGAACTTCAACTCCATGCTGGCTCAGGAATTCTGGGAGTTGAAGTCCACAGGTCATAAAGGGGGCCTCGTTGCCCACCCCTGTTTTAAAGTAGTGATGTGTTTGTATTCATATTGGGAGGGGGAGAAATCCCCACACACCCCCGGATGGCAGCATGATTCATGGGGTCCTTAAACTTTCCCATATAAGGAGAACTGTAAGTATTACATAAGGGGCTACAGTACCCTCCTCTCTTATTTATTTATTAGATTTTTATCCCGCCTTTATTACTTCACAAGTAACTCAAGGCGGTGCCCTCACGACCACAATTGACTCCAAAATTTCTGTTGTTGAGTGAGACGTTTGTTAACTGGGTTTTGTCCCCTTTGATGACCTTCCTTGCCACAGTTGTTAAGTGAATCACTGCAGTTGATAAGTTAGTAATGTGGTTGTTAAGTGAACGGGGCTTCCCCGTTGACTTTGCTTGTCAAAATGTTGCAAAAGGGAATCACATGACCCTGGGACACAACAACGGTCATAAATATGAGCCAGTTGCCAAGCATTTGAATTTTGATCTTGTCACCATGGGGATGCTGCAATGGTTGTAACTGTGAAAAACGGTCATAAGTTACATGTTTCGGTGCCATTGTAACTTTGAATGGTCACTAAGCAAACCATTGTAAGTCAAGGACTAACTGTACTAAATACAGTTAAGGTAGTCCTTGACTTAACGACCACAACTGAGGTGGTAACTGTGAAAAATGGTCATAAAACGGTCACTTTTTTAGTGCTGTGGGAACTTGGAATGGTCAGTACTTTCTACTATTGACCTCACCCTTTTCCTAAGAGGTCTGTAGGGGGCATGCATAAGCGCACAAACATGCCTACCGTCCATGTCCTATTGTTTCTTTTATTTATTTTTTCTTATTTGTATCCATGTATTCATAACTATGTTTTTACTTGTACCTATTATCTATCTAAGCAATTGACAAACGGAATAAAATAAAATAAAAATCAGTAAGTGAACTGTTGTGAGTTGAGGACTACTGTATTATGTTGTAAACAAGGGTGGGATTCTACTGGTTTGGACTGGTTCGGATGAAATGGATGTTAAAGTTACAGCTGGTTCACTGAACCGATATTTCAACCGACCGGCTGGCCACTCCCCTCCCGCCCCGCACCTCCCAGGAGACTCCACACGACCCATTTTTGATGCAGGTAAGTGCTCTGGGATGGGAGAAAACGGGCCTTCTGGAAGTCCAGAAACGGGCCTGTTTCTGGCTTCTGGAGGGCCTCCAGAGGCCGAGGGAGGCTGTTTTTGCCCTCCCAGAGGCCCACGGGAGGCTTCTGGACCCTTGGGAGGGTGAAAACAGCCTCCCCAGACTCTGGAGGCCTACGGGAAGCCGGAAACAGGAAGTTCTGGTAGGCCACGCCCACCATGGCCATGCCCACCTAGCACCTGGGCAGTCAACTGGTTGCTGGGATTTTTGAATCCCACCCCTGGTTGGAAGCCGCTCAGAGTCACCTTAAACCAAGAGATCAACGGCATATAAAATAAATAAATACATCTCCTTCTTCCTGTTTTCCCCACAACAAAGCCCTATGAGGTGTGTTGGCCTGAGAGGGAGTGACTCGCTCAAAGTCATCCAGCTGGGCTTTCATGCCAAAGGCTGGACTAGAACTCGTGTCTCCTGGTTTCTAGAGCCAGCAATTTAACTACTACGCTAGGCTGGCTCACTTAACCATGAAGTTTATTGCTTTAGGCCAGTTCAAGTGGTGTTTTGAATGCTGCATCCACCAAACAGCTGGGGTTTTCTGAGATACTTGTACTACCTCTGAAGTACAAGTTCCTCTTTATCATGGCATAGGATCGAATCCCTGAATCATCTTATTCTATAACTACAGGTCTTCTTGCACAAATTCTCCCGTTCTCATTTTAACATATGTAATACTAATTTAATCAAGGGAAATGCCACTAATTAGGTTAATAACATGTGGCCGCCAATACATACCGCACATATTCTGTATTTTCTTTGTATTACAACACACAGGTCATATACATCATGCTGAATACATTCTTCCAGTCATTTCTGCCTTGGTGTTAATGAATCATTTCTTAAGATAAATAAACCGGTAACAGAATCAGTCACCATTTGAACAAAAACATGCCGGCACTTTGTTTTTCACATATGTAATGTGCAATCTGTTCCTTTAGTCGCTTCAAAAATACAGACTGCATTCTTGTTGTGCAACAATTGTCTTCAAAAAGGGTAAACAATAAATCAGTCACAGAATAATTCATGATAAAAGTTTTGGGTTTTTCAAAAATACTCATTAGTTTTCATTGGATGTGAACAATATTTTAAGTGCTTTAAAAGTAGAGGCTTCCTTAATTCAAACCTGTCATTTAATCACCTCATGGACATAGACATATCAATAGTGTTCATAACTAACTTCATGATGCCAACCGTAATATCCATGCCAGGACTATATATTTAAATCCCAGCATCTCACGCATGTACTTCATGCAAGTTGTGCATTTGCTTGATAACATCATTTGCCTCCTGCAGTCACCCACATACACACATGCACTTTTCTTGCCAGCGTTCCAGTAGTTGTTTACCATGGCCTTTTCCTCAGCTTCCTAATCAGCTTCAAAATATAATATTCTCTGGGGCTTTTCTAACTAAATAGTAAAGAATTAGTAATAGTAAAGAAAAAGGGTTAACTCTGCTTCTTTCCAAGTCCAGAGAACAAGTTTTTTTTAACCTCTGCTGAGATCTTTAAGTGCCCTGGACAACGTTTAAAAAATTGACAACTCTTTTAATACTACCTTTCTTACTTCAGAAAAAAAGAACAAGGAATTTCACCAAAGATTGGTTCAGATGAGATAGGATAAATTGCATGAGGTCAGCTGCCAGAGAATTCACACATGATTTATTTCAATCATGGTTTGTTGAATGAGCTCATACATTACATACAGTTCTGTAAGATATATATAAAATGAGCATATGGAGAACCCTAGAGGATAATTTGGCTTGTTTAAGGTGTGTAAGTCGTGGTTTATGGCTTAGTGCTATGTGTGCATATGTAAAAAACAAACACAGATTTGATTGTCACTGTTGTGGTTGCCATCTTGATTTTTTTTTTTAACCACATCCTACAGACAATCTACTGCCAGGCTTTCAGCCTTCTATTATATCCTGCAACAATAAAGTCAACTCATGCCTTGACTGTGATTCATTTATAAAAGACCAGTTATTCTGGAAGTTTGTTGGTTTGGTAATTTTTTTTTAAAGAATCTGAGCAAAAGAGAGGTCTGGCTGTGGGTCCCAGGACTGGGCCTTCTTAACTAATGCCACAAAAGGACCTGCCCAAGATCAGAATGATTTTGGAAAGACATTAAGAATTTGGCTTTTCCAAAACTATGTGTGTGTGTGCGCGCGTTTGATTGGAGTCTTTGTTCCCTTCAAGGAAGAAATTGTGAATTGCCTACTGCTGAATATGTGATTGTTGCGTTTACCATTGCATTATAATCTTCCTTTTAACCTTTTTTTTGTTATATCTGGGCTTGTAAGCTTCTCAGGGTTGCTTTCAACTCAGGCTGCATGCAAGCCTGTGTCAATGCAATAAATAACCAGGGTGTCTTAGGCAGGTAAAGGTTTTAAGACTGCATCTTAAGCCATACTAGCCAGATGCTTTCTGCATTCATTAGATTACAAATTTTATCCTCCATAGGGACCTTGAACAATAACAGTATTAGATGGAGCTGTAACCACCCTGAACAAATGTTTAGAAATTTTGCGGAAAGTTTGCCTTTGATTAAAAAAAAAGTTTCTTGCATAAACAAAAGGTTAATGAGAGTTCTCCTTGGTCTTTTGGATCTCAGTGAATTTTATCAATTTTAGGTGTCCAAAATTCATGTTTAGAATGTCTCAGGTGCTGCCATTAGAAAGAGGAGGAGGAGAGAGGGAGGGAAGGAGAGAGAGAGAGGGAGAGGTCTATTCCTTGAAACTTTTACACAATAAGGAGAACACGGACAAGTCTGATTTGCGAAAGAAAGACTTAACTGCATCCATCCTGTGATTTTCTAAGCTATGTTAATTACAAGCCAAAAACCTTGGCACTGGATTAGGCTAAGGAATGTGAAAATGTATGATAGGCAGATATGGCAATTATTGCCTAGAGTGTATTTGAAGAAAATAGTTCTGTAAAGTACATTAAGAGGAATGGGTCCTTAAGCATAGTTACATATTTATTTTCTAGGCCTTTCCCATTATTTGCCAAGGCAAGCCTTTTGGCTTTCTCCAGAAACTATGCTCTTTGCAGTCATATGTAGGAAAATAATATTTTCTTTACACATTTCCTTTTGCATATTCATACACACCCATATGTGTGTACAATTAATTTTTATTATGGACAAGCTCATTGTTGAAGTCCCCCTGCCTGAATCACGCTGGGGAAGTACACAACCATATTGGTGGACAGCAGTTCCTCAGATCTCTTCTCATCAACCATGTTTTTAGCTCAGTAACATCAGGCAGGCTTTTGGTTCCCCATTCGGGCCTATAAGAAACAAACAACCCAGAAGCATACCAGAAGATGAAGCAGGTTTACAGCAACCATCTTGAGGATGTAATAATAGGGTATGTTTGTTGTGTGGCGGAGACAGGAGCACGTTTCAAGAAGAGACTGGACTGTCATCTGTCAAAAATAGTATAGGGTCTCCTGCTTAGGCAGGGGGTTGGAGTAGATGACCTACAAGGTCCCTTCCAACTCTGTTAATCTATAAACGTGCCTGTCATAATAAGATCTTTGGTTGCCTCTTGAGTTTGTACATGGTGTACAGACTCTTGTACAGTCTCTGACTGGAAAGCTAAGCCATAGTATGGTTTCTAGGGACACGAGGAATGGCTCTGTTTTTTGAAGGCTATGTATATTGTCTAGTTACCTCAGTATGTACACATTGGATGTAATGATCACTCTATTAAAGACGCAGCAATATATCTCCACGTCTACCACAACATATTGATCTTGACACAAGGCCTAAAAACAGAAAACCAGCAGAATATTCGCACTTGTTGACAGTCCACATCTACTATGGGATTTTGGGGCTCACTTTAGAGAAGCTGCACATAAAGTTGGGGTTCACAGGTTGCTCTCCTAAAGCCCCTTGGATGTGCATATTTGTCAAGCCCAAAATTGACATTTTAGTTAGGCTTTGTATATATTCTTTTTCTTACTTCCTCTTTGGTGGTCATGAGGGAAGAGTTTCGGGCTTGCCACATTCCTAAGTGGGGAGAAATGGAAATAGGGAGAGTTGTTTAAGCTAAGTGATTCTTCTTCCCCTGGGAAAATGAACTGACCATGTTCAGGCCCCTTTAGGTGGAGATTTATGACATCAAGCAACGTTGAATTACTTCTATTGGAGAATGTGACTTTTGGGGGTTGTTTCTAACTTCTGATATTGTGGGGTAATTCCCCACAATAATTCAGGTTGTGTCAGATCCGGAATTACCACGGACTTTACCAATTTGATGCTTTCCCAAATAAAAGAAATTGTTTTGGAAGATGGACTTTGCTCTTTTCTTGTTAAATGGATTTCAACACTTGGAAATTTGACAATATTATTTTAATATGACTCAATTAAAGCCCCCTCTGCCAAAAGGGAAGTTAAGGTTTCTGGCAAGAACAGCCAATCCCCACTCTAATAAATAGGCACATGGAGAACAAAGGAGGAAAAGTCTCTGAAGGAGAAAAAAAAGGAAAGCCAAGAAGATGGGCTCCAGTATGAGTTCGAAAGCTCAAAAGACAAAGAATCTGGTCCCAGATTGGATCTTGCAACATTATCCTGAGCTATGTATATTCGCCTTCATTTGTGAAAAAAGGTAAAGTATGTCGGAAAAGGGGAGCTATTGATAAATGGATGGCTTTGAACATTTTTTGTTCTGGCTCTACCTCCAGGGGTGGGATTCTACAGGTTCGCACCTATTCGCTAGAACCAGTTGTTAACATTCTAAGCAGTTTGGAGAACTGGTTGTTAGAAGAAATTACTGGCCTAATCCTGTAAGGAAGGCAGGAAGGAAACATTCTGGTGTTGCTTACAGAAACTGCCTCTCTGTTAACCCTTATTACATTCTTGGCAGGACTAGACTTGCTGTATCAGGAACTTCTCTGGAGTTTTTTCCCCCTCCTTTGCTGGTACTTTGCTGGTGTGCAGTGACCATTCAAAGTTACAATGGCACTGAAAAAGTGACATGACCGTTTTTCACATTTACGACTGTTGCAGCATCCCCACAGTCATGAGAGGCCAGGCAAGGAGATGTGTGCCTCAATGTGAGTGATGTTGAGTTGACCGCGCCCAGCCAGTCACATGACTACCAAGCCATGCCCACTAACTAAGCCACGCCCACAGAACCGGTTGTTAAAAAAATTGAATCCTCTACCTCCCACTTCCATCCAGCAATTGAATGGAGTTCTCAGAGAGGCTGTTGGTCAAAAATACATTTAAAAAAAGGTTGACCATCCATGACATAAAGAAATAACATCTCAAACTTTAGGAAGTGAATTGTTATGAGACTTTGGCAAAGAATGGCTCTTCTAGACCCTCTTAACTTCCCCAAACTGCTCTTTCTTTTAATCCTCCCCAAATATTCTGTGTTGTCCTATAAAACCCATCTAAAAGGAAGGGAAATGGACCTGAATTTTTGAGAAGAAATTCAGGAGATCTGAAGGATTAAAATGGGGAGGGGGGTCTTAATGTCATTTGCCCTAAGCAAGACCAGAAATGGCTCGAGGAAAGCCTCCAGAGTCTGGGGAGGGCCAAAATGCCCCCCCACCGCCGCCGTGGTGCAGGGGGCTGACTAGGCCACATCCATCATGGCCACCCAGCAACCAGGCAGAGAACCCCTTGCTAAAAATTTTGAAGCCCACCCCTTGCTTTGGCCCTGGTACTGTGTGCAGTCCTGATCTTAGCACTCAGTCCCATATTACAAGTAGGCCTTGATTTATGACAACTGGCACTAGAGGTTTCATTGCTTGAGCAAGGCAAATTAAGTGAGTCATGCTTAATTTTGCAACCATTTTTTTGTCATGGATGTTAAACAAATCACTGCAATTGTTAAGTGAATTATGTGGGTGTTCAGAAATGTGGAATTATGCAGAAATTCTGCTCCTGACTGTGATCGCAAGTCTAGGACTACCTGTAGGTAGTTCTCCTTAAGGGTTATGCTTACTTGAATGAATAATATATTGATGATTGCTTCTTTGGACAATAATTGTAAGGTTTAGTACCCATTAACATGCCCAAATTTCCATGGCTCCTGAAAATTTTTCCTTGGAAATCCTAGTCATTGATAACAGTGATGCTAGTAGAAGACTAACTACCTCTAGTTTGCATATAAAATCCATATATTCAATCCTCCTGTATTCATCCTGTGCACTCACAAAAGCTTTCACATGGAAACAATTATTTTAAAGAAAAACACTTCATTTCTTGACGATTAGACTTTTTCTGCCTTTACCATTTAAACTAAATAATGAAGGAGCTGTTGCTATTTAATAAGAAAAAAAATAGTATTCTGCTGGCATTACAAGCCTGATTTTCATTCACTGGAAATTCTCATTTTTTAAAAAAATGATGCATTTAGAAAGATAATAGAACAATCTACAAAGAATTGCTGGAGGAAAAATAATTAAAATGTTTTTCTTGAGAAGAATCAGCTAAAAAATAAGATGGATGGGATGAAGTACAAAATCTTTTTGATTCAGAATGTTGCAGAAATAATAGAACTATCACAAGAGCAAAGCAATATTCCAAAGTTCAAGGGATTATTTTTTTTTAGTGAAGTTTATATACAATTTCTTCTTTTGTCAATTTCTGTTAAACTTATTGTGCAACTTTGAGAAGCATTTCTGGACCCTCAACAAATCTCTTTGGTACGATGAAGAATATGGCCCTCATTGTAGCCAGAGAGAGACTATGTTCTTGGCCAAATATATAAATTACCTACGTTTTATAGAATAATACTTATACTCCTTGTTGTAGGAGATGACCCTGACAGTTGTATAGGAGGATCCCAATGAAATCAAGTTTTCATCATAATTTATATGGATATAATTTGAAGTAAAGGTATTGAATTGGTTTAAGGTTATTTGACTCTGAAGTTCTTTTGGAAGAAAATTAGTCTCACAATCAGAAAATAAGATTGCTTAATTAAAAAGGAAAATGTACAAAATTCTTTTATCTTGCTTTCAATAATCAGAGATAAATCATTCAGTAGCAAAGGTGATAAAACTTCAGGACTATTCGGAGCACAGCTTGTGACATCAAAAGATTTTCCCATAGATAACTAAGAAAATTACAGTTAAGTTTCTGGGTAAGCTCAAAGTAAAGTCCTAGAAGCTAGAGAAATTCTGTTGTAAAACGGTTCCAACTTGCATAAAACCACACTTTTTTTTTTCAACATGTACACGGAACTCTAAAATATCAGAGACCATTAAGCATTAATTAGCAGAGGCAGAAAAGAAATTAAGCTTACCGCAGTTCTTAGTTAATTTCTCCTTGCTTCTTTAGAGAATAGATGGCCCTTGTAACAGATGCACCTTTTTATTACCTGGAAAATCCTGCTTTCCACAAAATCCATCTTAAATTGGAGGTTGAGTTGAAAAAGCCTACCAGTGACCGGCTTCTTTCAACCTCTCCTGCTTGATTTTTTAAAAAAGCTTTTTTTTTTCTATTTAGGAGAAAGAAGGGGGTTGGAAAATGCTGCTTGTGGAGGTGCCAAACCCCAGCTGTTTCTACATGAAATGCCTGGCCAGAACCAGCAGGCAGGATGCTGAGAAGGGGAGGAGAAGCAGCCCATTCACTACCAGTAATAAAAATAAAGGTAACAGTCATCTCATCAGTTTAGTGAACATGGATCATTCTGCATTCAAATAAGAGAAAATTAGGAATTCAGAAATTCCTGAAGGAATTTAGCTGGAACCTTAAAAAACAGCTCTAGCAGTGGTGGGAGTCAATTTTTTTTTACTACCGGTTATGTGGGTGTGGCTTGGTGGGTGTCGTGTGGTTTAGTGGGCGTGGCGGGGGAAGAATACTGCAAAATCCCCATTTCCTCCCCACCCCACTAACCTGCTTTCCAGCTCCGTTCTCCTGTGAAGGGCAACAAAAGAAGACCCAGCCAATCAGCCGGGACTCAGGAGGCAGAGAATAGGTGGGGGCGGGGCCAGTCAGAGGTGGAATTTGCTGCTTCTCCGAACTACTCAAAATTTCTGCTACCGGCTCTCCAGAACTGGTCAGAACCTGCTGAATACCACCTCTGATCCCTAGCATTTTGTACATAGCCAAATCCTACAGGTGAATGTTAGATACATTTTGTCATGATTTCACAGACAAGTCCAGACAATGGAATCTTGACGTTTCGGTTCTTCTCCGTTGTATTTTTATAAATGCTCACCTGGATCTAAACCTCATCTTTTGTAGCCTTCTTCTTACTTCTGGGACTTATTTCTTACTCATTGGGAGCCCTTGTTGAGACCTTTCCGATTGAAATCAAGACCTTGAACAAAGATGTTATATAATAATAAAAAAAAAAGAATTTTGCATTATCTTAAGCATCCTACCAGGAAACTCTTTAAGATAAATGTATTTCTGTGGAAAAGCCTTCAGATTCAAGTGGACTGTGGTTGTCATAGCAATCCAGCTCTTCAAATGGAAGGAAGAAAAAGGAGGTGACATTTCTTAGGCCAGCTTCTGTCCCATATCATCAGTTTCAAAATTGGATTTTAAAGAAGGTGTGCGGGAAAGGAACAGTTGTAGATGGTACATTATCTGGATCTTCTCAAGGCTGCGTAACTAAGGATGTCAGCAGCTTCATCAGGCAGCAAATATTTTGTATATACAGCATATCTGGGAGTTATAAAGAAAAAAAGGAAAATAATTTGACTGGTATTTTCCTTCTCTGGTGGCCTACATCCTATGTCCTACAAATAATTAGTTAATTAACTAACAAGTTGCAGCAAAAAAGGGGACCCTTTTGTATTTGAGGGTTTCGAAAAGAAAAGGAAAAAAAGCAATTAATTTGAATTATTGTCCCTTTCTCTTAATGTCCCGCCTTTTAATGTTATAGCAAATATAAGTTGAGCTAGGGAAAAGATGAGCATGTTTTGTTGGAAGAAAAACAAGGACTTACCTAAATTAGATATCAGAGATAGGAATTTGTGCAAGTTAAAACGGTGAACCAGGTGGAGAACTTGCCAAGAATCTATTGGCATCTTGGAAAAATTTGAATAAGCGTTGCTACCTAAGCTTTTTCACTGCAGTATCATAGCGTCTGTAACGGATTGCCCTTCTAAACCTGAAGAAGTTTGCAAATTATTGGACTTATTTTTTTTTAATCCAAATGTCTCTGCATGAAACTAATGGTGGTATTATTGTAAAACTTACCATTACCATGAAATTTAGGTGTAAGGACGCAATTAAACAAAAATGCATAATGACAACATCTAAGATATTAAACTACCAAAAAAATTCAATTATTGAAGGATATCTAGAAGGGGTGATGTCAAAACAGACAAGATGGCAGGCATCCCGATCATAGCTGAACCCTTTTGAAAACATGTTAACACATGTAGAGAAGGAGTAGGGCTATAGATCATGATGCTATAAGGGCCATCTTTGCCTGTTTGACCATTCCTGCAGATGCCACTGCTTACAAACACCAAGGTTTTGGCACTGCAAAATGTGTATAAAAGAAAAATCAATAACTTCAGATTCTCTATCATATTCATTTGCCATTATGTGGGCAATTTACATAAGCTATATATAAAGAAAATACTGCATTATGGATGTTATAATTAACTCAGGCGACTAATCATTGCACATGTGTATGTGTACACACACACATACAATTGAGATGTGGGTTAACACGTTCTCTTCAATTAGAAATGTTGGCTTCAGTCTAGCATCCCCTAGAAACACTATTTGTAGGTGGCCATGTGTGGGAGAAGGTTGTTCCTTCGATTCTAACAAGGTTGGAAAAGGTACTTCTGAGATCATGGGACCTTACTTTCCAAGCCTGCTTTTCGGGTTATGATCTACCAATCTGTTTTTCTCAATGCCCACTCGATGGGATTCTTGAAGACCAGCGTTTTCCATAAGCAAGTCCCACAGCAGACATGATGCTTCAGGCTGAAGCTTTGCGTGGGATCTGATGGCCTTTTATTTCTACTTGTTTCAGTTTATGTTAATGCTCAAACGGAGGAAAAATTATGAGAGTTCATTAGGGAGCAAAACATGTTTTTGACTTTTTAGTGAAAATGCAACAACAAAAATCACAGGTACTTCCAGAAAGTAAAACAAGAAAATAATGCACAATATACCCTATCAATCAGCAAAGTTTGATACAATGTATCAATTTTTAAAATTTGAAGCCTTGTGTTTCAAACTAATCCCACACCAATATATAAATGGCCTTATACACTTTAGAGGCAACTGGAAGGGAGAAGTTGAGAAAAAGGTCACATTCCTTCTATGTTGCCTTTTTTCCACCTTACTGTTGTTCAACCATGTGTGAGTCCAAGGCCTATACGTGTTTGATGGAGCTTACTTTAAAAGCACTACTCACAAAGTTTGCATGCAGAGATAACTGCACAAAACAACATTAGGACCTTTGCCAAAGAGTAATAGAGGGGATGTATCCAGTGTGTATTTCAGGATTTCACCCTTGGAAATGAGGCCTTGAGCAAGGTCATTAGTCCACAAATTTCTCCCTGAATGGTTATCTAAGACAGATTCTTTGCTGGGCTCTGGGTTTAATCCTTGCCTATTATGAGTGCCAGCTTGGTGCAGTGGTGATGGTGTAGGCCTAGAAAGCACTAAACTATGTATTGTATGAGTTTCTTGGGCATGAAAGCTAGCTGGGTGATTCTGACCCAGTTGTTCTCTCTCAGCCCAGCCCAACTTACAGGGTTCTTCTGGTGGAGGCAGGAATATAAGACATGTCTGCAGCCTTGAGTAATACACAAAATAAGATGGGATACAAATATCATAATAGAAAGCTAAAATCCTGTGGCACTTTAGAATTCAAGCAGATACATATGCCATGTAACACACTAGATTTAACTTAATTTAATTGTTGATAATAAAAAAAACACATAAAGAAGTCTGTATAGTGAATGTTGCAGTTCCTGGAGACAACAAAATAAAGAGAAAGAACTGGAGAAAATTACAAAACATAAGGATCCTGCAAATAGAAGCTGAATGTGGCAAACAAAAACCAAGATAGAACCTATAGTCAAAGGTGCCTTGGGAATAATCCCAAAACAAATGGTGCACCACTGGAACATCATTGGCATTAACAAAATCAGTCAATTGCAAAAGGCAAGTTTACTTGGAACAACTTACATCCGAAGATGAGACATTTAACACCAGCAAACAACTCAAGGTCCTTGAGTGCCAAATCCACTCTAAACATCTGATTGACTCTGCAACCAGCCATAATAATCAACCGTTTCCTATCTGAAAGCTTCATAGGGATTGGTGGCCTGGACAGGCCTATTCTAGCTCTCTAGCATGCAGGACTAGCTGATGCATCCTGACAATGGCCTTTTGGAGTGTGACCTTTTGACACTGATTAGGTATCAGATATAGAATTTGGAAGTAACCAAGAAAGAGAGAGGGAAGAATTAATTCATAAAGAATAAGAAGAAAGCTTTTCAAGCTGAAGTGTTTTGCTATATCACTCTGTGATGTAGGAAGGAATGTTACTTCCTTCCACATTCACCGTTGTGTTCTATCATAGGCCTTGTCACTGCTTTCTCCTTTTGTTTGGCTTGCCTGAAGAAATTCCTGATGTGACCTTGCAATTAATCATTGTGGAATGACCGCCTATCGTGCACACTGTGAGGACCTAGCTCCCAAGGCAATTATGATCTCCCTGTGACAAAGAACTCCATATTCCTCTTTGAATTACTCTGCCAGGCTAGGCCCCATGACTGAAAACCATCTCTGGCACCATAAGGGAAATACCTTTCCAGATCGGCTTCATTTGTTCTTGAGAGACTAACTGGGAGGCACCGACTTTAAACCTTTAATGTTGCTCCTGTTATAACACATGGAGAAACTTGGCACAATTGTTTTGTAATCAGGCCCAATTATTTTACCTCAGAGTCTCTGAATGTAAATATTAGCATGCAAGCTGCACAAACCCGGCCAAGCTTGCCTTGAATTAACTAGGAAGTTGTTTGATCGAAAGCCAACCCCAGGGATGGAGAACCTGGGATTCTCTACATGTTGCTGAACTTCCAGCATCCCTGGTCTTTGGCCCTGGGCTTGAATTTCAATAGCCTAGCCTTATGAGGGAAAGTCAGGACATACCCAAAAAAGGCTAGACTTGTTGCTGAATCCGTTTTCCCTACAGGTACATCCTCTCTTTTAACAAGATGAGTAGTTAATTTATGTAGCTTACTTCTTCTCAGGATTGGAGCTCTTAATTCCCAATTTATATATTTGCCACATTTTCCAAATCAAATTTGCTGATAGTTATTATAGATCACTCACTCTTTCCCTCCCCTTCTCTTTCTCTTACAGTTGCCCCCTTTCTCTCTCCCTTCTTCCTTCCCTCTCCCTCTATATCATTTTGTCTTTCTCTCCCCCACCACTTTCTTTCTCCCTCTTTCTCCCTCCCTTTTTGTCCCGCCCTCTTTCTTGGTTTCTCCTTTTCTCCCTCCTTCTCTTTTCCTCCCTCCCTCCTTTTTCCTCTCTTCCTCTTCCTCTCTCTCTCTCTCTCTCTCTCTCTCCATCCCTTTCTCTCTCTGCGTCTGTCTCTTTGACATTTTGACAAAGGTCCAATACCTTCCCCAAATCAAACACTGTATCCTTCTATCGTTTAAAATAGTGATTTGCAAACGAGCGTATTTAATGATGCATCATTAAAGGCATAGGAGTAGTATAGGGTGAGATTATGTTTTAGATTGCTTTTAAAATGTGCTTTTCGTCTCTATACTGCCTAGGTGAGAGAGTGTATTTCCTTTTAGGTAACCATGGGGACCATAAGCCTTATGTAAATAACCAATAAGGAAGTGAAAACCTGCATTTTCTTTTAAGGGATGATATGAATTTCCCTGTGAACAGGATTCATAGGATGGTGTGCTCTGCCAAGAATTTACAAATCCCCCAATATATGCCTGAGAAGGTGTGTTGCACAGCTACTGAAATGTATCTAAGCTTTTTTTTTTAAGACCTGAAGCAGCTATTAAAAATCAGATGGGATTTATTCTAAGTTTACAAGTCAAATGAATCAACATTTGGAATTTTCTGTTTTGCACAGAACAAAAACAAGCCCAGAAATGGAGAAAAAGCAGCACTATGACAAACTTATGTGGGAGTTAAACCCCATTAGAGAAGATGAAATGGAAATAAAACTTTTTGAAGAATTTAATTTTGAAGTCAGTCTTTCAGTAAGCAAGCTGGTTGTTTTGCTCGGTACTCTTAACCTCAGTTGATTAAAAGATGGAGTGGGCTATTTAGAAGGGATCAAAGTAGTCAAAATTGTTAGTGTGACCATTAATTCAAAATCCCGGTCATCTTTCATGAATCACATTGAAGTGAAAATGGACAGGGGTTCGATTGCTCAGTTGTGTCTACCATCTTGTCTTTGTTGGTCCCTCCCCCTGGACACACCTGGGGTGGAGTAAACTTAGAAGTCACAGATCCAGCAGATACTTTAGACCAGAGGTCTTCAAACTTGACGGCTTTAAGACTTGTGGACTTCAACTCCCATAATTCCTCCTCCAGTCATGTTAGCTCAGGAATTCTGGGAGTTGAAGTCCACAAGTCTTAAACTTGCCAAGTTTGAAGACGCTTGCTTTAGATTGAAGCTTTCAAGGCATCATGTTCAGTGGTGGAATTCAAAATTTTTTACTACCCATTCTGTGGGCATGGCTTGGTGGGCATGGCAGGGGAAGGATACTGCAAAATCCCATTCCCTCTCAGCCCACAAACCTGCTTTCCAGCTCCATTCTCCTGTGCAGGGCAACCAAAGAAAATCCAGCCAATCAGCTGGGACTCAATGGGAAGCAGAGAAGAGATGGGGGCAGGGGCAGTCAGAGGTGGTATTTGCTGGTTCTCCAAACTACTCAAAGTTTCCACTACCGTTTCTCCAGAACTGGTCGGAACAGGCCGAATACCACCTCTGATCATATTTCAAGGATTCCTAATTACAGTTTCTTGAGGATAATCCCAGTTGCAATCAATGGATAAAACCAGACAGTTTCAGAAATGGCTCTATTTATTGGTCGGGTATTTTTTAGAGAGAAACCTAAATGAACTCACTGGGGTTTACTTAGAAACATGAAATTTCAGGGCATGCACGCTACCATAGGTTCCCCCGGGGTCACCAACCAATGTATCACAGCGAACCTTTCCCCACTGCTTTCTGAAAGAAAAATAAACAGGTAAAAATGCATTAAGCATCCAAAAACTTAATGTTTCCATTTTACCAAAGAAATAAAAAAAGGCTTTTAAAATTCCAGTCCTGCCATCCTCCAGCGATGGCACTCACCACTACATCTCCTGTGACCTTGGTAGCTAAAAAAAAAAAAAAATCAATGCAGCACTTGGTTACAAGAAGATTGCCTGCCCGACCTTCAAGTTAATATATAGCAACTCACAATGCCCCTTGCCATGATGTTTCTTTAGAAAGAGCTTGGGTTTTTTTTTTTGTTCTGACTGTCAAAAAAGGGGAAACAGATCCTCCTGCTGAGCAAACATGATGATTCCTGATTTGTTGTCTTCTTGAGATTCTGTGGGTTACCCACGGCTTGTTTCCCTCTTCTTTCCAAACCCAGGAAAACAATATTTTAAAGGGCTAGGAGGAGGATTTGTTACAGCATGATTCTGTCAGGAAGTGATGCCTTCTACTCTAAATTCATCTTGATGCTATATAAGATAATTTGAGGTGTCTTATGTCAACAGATTTAATAAAAGTATAGAATTGAAGGGGAGCATTTAAGGCAAGGGTGAGGAACTAGATGACCCTTTTGTGACCTATGGGAGTTCAACTCCCATAATTCCTGAGCCAACATGGCTGGTTCAGGAATTCTAGGAATTGAAGTCCACAAGTCATAAAGAGGCCATATTTCCCCACTTTTGATTTAAGGTATGAAGTCCAACTATGTGCATTAATACAATCCATTCCACTACAGATGACCATCTTTTGGGGGAAGCTGGCTCCAATGTTAAATTCCTCGCATGCTCAGGAATATTTTCAACAGGAAACTCCCTTCCTCTCTTTTTCTATTCATTATTGCATGTCCTGGAATCTGCAATGATGGAGGAGTAATGTTCTTCGCTATCTGCTGTGTGGTTTCTGTTCAGACATTTGAAGACATTTGGTCTTTAAGGGTAATGAAATCTCAGTTCTCTCAGTCTCTCTTGGCTTTTTCTGGTTCCTGAATTCTGTTTATTGTCCTTTTATGAACCTAAGAAGTTGAGGGGGGGGGGAGGATCAAACTAAAATAAAACAGAATTATGTTCTGTGATTTAGAAGCTACACTTCTGTTGATGAAGCCTGATTGCATTTGCTAATCAGAAAATCATGGGACAATTTTTTAAAAATACTTTCCTGAAAGGTAATCTTATGACAATACAAGGTTGTTGACATAGAGGGTTTGAATTAAAATGTGTTATACTAATACATTAAAGCTGAATCATATAGCTGACAGGTCACAATATTTTTGAACCATAGTCTTACAACATCATTCTAGAACTGTCCCCATTTTCTAATAACAGTCAACTAGAAAGCACAGAACATAGTTTTGTGGTTGAGTAACCCTGTACATTGCCATTTATTCATTCATACTGTCCCCCTCTGCAATGCTTAGGTTTGATCCATTAATATGCAACCTACAGAAAATGATTATGTTTGTGTAATGTAAATCCTGGTCTATAGATATGTATTAAAAGATGGTAGAGCTTTAGAAGGGCAGATCCAATTTTTTTCTTTTGGCCCATCACCAAGAAAACAAACCAATGGGTAATTGAACAAATCAATTCAGAGGCACCTGGGTAGACTCAACCTCATCCGAGGCACAAATAACCAGGCTCAAACTATCTTACTTCAGACACATTATGGGAGGACCTTGCTCCTTAAAGAAGTCTCAAATCCTGGGAACGTTGGAGGAAGAGGATGACTAGCAGAAAGGAGGATAACCTAGCATACATAGATAGATGCAGGGGTAGGTTTCTACCAGTTCTGTCCACCTCTGTAGAACCGGTAGCTCTGAAGAGCAGCAGATATAGAACCAGTTCTATGTCTGCTGATGTTTTTGCCCACTTGCCCACCCGGGCTCTTATCTGACTTTATTTCCTGATTTTTCAACTTCAGCTGCCAAATGAGGCACAGCTGTAGTTTAAAAAGCAGGAAAAGAGGGCTGTTTCAAAAGCTGCTTCTCGGCATGCAGCATGCTGATGACGATTTACAGGCACACATTCGCAGCGTGCAGGAAAGCACATCATAAATCACCAAACCTCGTAAATCCCGAACTGGTAGTTAACCCTGTCGTATCCCACCCCTGGATAGATGGTAGATAGATTAGATAGATAGATAGATAGATAGATAGATAGATAGATAGATAGATAG
>NW_020769315.1:29572915-29589606 GCF_900518735.1 Pseudonaja textilis | reverse complement strand
AGATAGATAGATAGATAGATAGATAGATAGATAGATAGATAGATAGAAAGATAGATAATAGGATAGCCTAGAGTAGCCCCATAAGGAGGCAGCAAATAAATTTCACAAATAAATTAAAATAAATAATCACTTATTATGGCACTCCATTGGAAAACATAGCCTGTGTATTTGGTTGCTAAGGCTCAAACATGACTTGATGGCACATAATTAGTTTTTAAAATACACCACTACCATAATACTGTACAGGCCACTCATTGCTCCCTGAGTGCAAGAAGAGATGACATATTTCTCGTCCCACTCTACAAATGCCCCCTGCACCTCCATTTCCTAGCTTTGATTCAAAGCTGCTGTTTTCCAGCCTGAATCTTCTGAGGTCCTTGAGAGCAAATGGTTTCAGAGCTTCATCCACTTCAGGAGCTGCCCAGGTCTGACTGACTGCAGCGCCTGGCCCATCCCTGCCCTCCAGTGGGTTGTTTCTGCTGACCAGCAGTTGCTCTTTTTAAAAAATAATATTGTGGGTTGATCCAGTGATGGCCCCATATGTCAATGGTCAAGAAGCATGGCGGCTCGCATATGTTAGGACACTGGCTTGACAAGCAGCAAACTCATGTTCAAGATCCAAGTATTGCCAAAGAATGGGACCTCCCATTCTTTGCTCCAACTCCCACCAGGGACATGAAAGGTGCCCCCAACTGGGTGTCCCATTAACACCACTGGTGATGTCACTGGCTAATCCTTTCAAACTGGAACCATCTCAGTGCCATTGGCAAATAATGTTCAATGCCTCCATTTCCCTGTGGACACCCTCTCACTTTCTGCCCAGGCTGAGTCCTTCCTTCCCTTGCTTTCCATTCCCTGTTCATAGTACTACAAAGCTTCCCTTCCCTTCTTTTCCTTTATTTTTTTTGAAAAGATATTTAAGTTGCAAGCTATAAGCATTGCTGTATTGTTTCTATAAAACTGACCTATCAGTTGTTGTTCCTTGTGCAAGTTTCCCTGAAGCTAGAGAGGAAGTAGGAGTGAAAGAGCAATACCTCCCCAGTTGCTTTGATTGTAGCATCAGAATGACAATGGTACAGTAAAGCAAAAAAAGAAAAAAAAGTCTGGAAATATTAAAAAGGCAGAATATTTCCCCTAAAAAGAGTAGAAACTCAGAAGCAGAAACTCACCTCAGAGAGGCAGAAACTCAGCCCCACTCCCCTTTGTTAATGAGCCATAAGGCCTAGGTCAGAGTACTCTACATAATAAAGGCCTCTACCCATCTCACCACCTGGTCTGGGAATATTGTATCAGCCAACACTCAGGTGAAGCCATGTGGTACAGACAAAGCCAACAAAGTTAGTTAAGACCCCAACCCCTGGGACTCTGACAGCCAATGGGATACATTTCTGGCACAGGAACAGGAAACACTAAGGTGGGGCCCAACAGAGGGTATATAAGGGTCTCTCAACATCTTGGCCTGCCCTTTTGTCCCTTCTCTTTTCACCCTGAAGCATGTGATCATTCTTTTCACTTTGGAGCTCCAAGCCATGTGGTCCTGTCCACCATTAAACCATCTTTCCAAGCAGTCACCATGTTTCCAGTGTCTTTTTCCCCACTTGGAACTGAACCCAGAAGGATAATTCTTCCAACAGCGTCAAAGGAGGTAGAGCGCAAAGGATGGAATGTTATTTGAAGGACCGTCTTTTCCCAGTTATATTATCTGACCCACCAGAGTGGAGAGACAGGTTAAGAGTCCTCTCTCTTAAAGAGTTTGATCTGGGAAACTGGGCCTTCTTCATGGTGACTCCCTCGCTATGAAACGTCCTCCCTACAGAAATAAGATTAGTCCCCACTTTGGGCACTGTTTGAAAAGCCCTGGAAACTTAGTTTTGCCAAGTGGTAATATGGTAGAACCTGGTAATATGGAGCACCATGAAGTGGTTGATTTGATTGTTATCACTAGGGGAATTAGGATTTATTGGGTTTTGTCATGAGGTTTTATTACTGCAAGCCGCCTGGAGTCACCATGAATGAGTTGGATGGCCAAATATATTTTATAAATGAATGAATGAATAAATAAATAAATAAAATTTGAAGGCAGCTATGTGTTGTGTGCAGGCCTCTAAGAAAGCCAATGAAAGGTACAGGGACCAAGGAGAAAGGAATAACCCCTGAAACAAAGAGAAGGCACTGGTAAAGTTGTCCAGCCAGCCAGTATGCACTGCTTTCCTTGAGCAGATGGGAAGGACAAGTGTTATGACTCTGTTTATCAAGGCAAAGCAGGCCACGAGAGAGTTGTTTATTGTCCTGAGTAAATGTTCCAACAAATGGCCCTCCAATGATCAGTAAGGCTCTACCCCAGGCTACCCTGATAGCAGCCACTCTCAATCCCCCAAACAACCACCCATACATAACAAAGAAAGTCCAGAGTAGGAACATGTCCACAAGACAAAATCCAGTCTACCTGGATAAGAGAGTCCACGAGGCCAATTGTAGTCCACAAGGCAAAGTCAAGGCACAAGACAAAAGGCAGTCCTCGGGGCAAAAAGCAAGGCCCAAAGGCAAAAGGCCATTCTCCAGGCAAGGCAAGGCAAAGGGTAGTCCTCAAGGCAAGGGCAAGGTATAAGGCAAAAGGCAGTTCTCAAGGCAAGGCAAAAGACAGAAGGCAGAAGGCTGGTGTCAAGGCTAGGCAAAGCAAAAGGCGAAAAGCATTCTTCAAGGCAAGGCAAAAGGCACGGAAGTGTAAGCCAAAATAAACAATTGTTCCCGGCAAAGACTAACTCTCCACAGCTGCTCCTTAAATCAGTACACTCCAGGTGTTCCTTGTGAGGAGGAGGAGGGGTGACCTTCTCACAAGTAGCCTCACAGCCCTTCTCTGAGCTTGCCTATGCTCCGGCTCCCCATGCCCTTGGATCGAGTGGGGGAGGCAGCTATTCCTCATCAGAGGGGATCTTCTGCCTATCGGCACCCCTGCCTATCAGAAGCTGATCCTCCCCTGCGTCTGTGAGAGCAGACAGCTCTCCATGGAGCACTTCCCCAATGCCTGAGGGCCCTTGGACAGCGTCATCCTCAGCCCCTGGCCTCTCCAAACATTCCAAGGGAAACGTGCCATCTCTGTCGATGGTCTTGGTGGTTCCTCCTCCTCCTCCTCCTCCTCCTCCTCCAAACCAGGCTCCAATGGGGCCATGACAACAAGAAGTAGGAGAAAGACCAATCAGTCCAAATCTGGACCAAGCAGTCCAAATCTGGACCAAGCACCAGCCCTGTTCTGTTATAAACTCACTGCAATCTGGACTGAACTTTTTGAAATTGGCTTAAGAAACAGCTGAGTACATCCTGGGAGACATTACATGTTAAAGAGGAGAAATAAGGATAAAACAAGAAACCAATGCTATGAAATTCTGGAATGTTAAGTTTGGTACTAATTTTTCATAAACTACATATATGTTTACCATTTCCTCTTCTAGGAAATTTTTAAGGAAGATAAATCATTTATATTCGAAAGTGAATGTTTGCTCTGAATAAGCTCTGTTTGTACGCCTGGAGATGGTGTGTTGGAAGTGGGAGGGAGGAATAGGGGGGTTGTCCTGTTGTTTTGACTGTAATGGCTGTTACTTTTTCCTGTTGTGTTTCAACTGTTAATTAGACATTTGTTATGCTGTAGGTCATTCGGATCCTTGGAATGGGTGGTTATACTAAATCATTATCATTGTCATCATCATCACCATAATTATCATTATAGAGATCTACTCTGGTGTAATGGTTAAAGTGTTGGTCTAGAACTTTGGAGTTCATAAATTGCTTAGCCACAGAAATTGGCTGAGTGAATTTGAGCCAGTCACTCCCTGACTAATTTCACAGAGTTTTATTGTGGGGAAAATAACAGGAGGGAGCATTATGTACGCTTCCTTGAGTTGTACAAAATAAAGATGGGAGAGTAATCAATCAAATAATAAAATAAGTGAATGAATGAATGAATGAAGAAAAGGAAGGAAGGAATCTAATATAATTATCAGCAGCTAGTGCATTAGCATAGCTGAAATTCATACTCAGCTACAAGAAAACCAAAAATCCTTGAATGTAAATATGTAAGAAAAGGCATGCTAGATTAGACAGGTGATTAGGTTCTTTAGTATTCTGTCCTACCAAGGAATGTCTAGGAAGCCCAAAAAGAAGGACAAGATAGCTCTCTTCCACTCATTCTTCACAACTGGTACCCATATCAAGAGTTCTACTGCCTGTTCCTGGCTATCGGGATTAGCAGCCAGATCCTGTTCTGCATTACATGTTCTGAAGAAAACAAAAATGGTCTTCTAAAGCATCTGGACAGAAATACAAAGTTTGGACATGAGCTGTCATATAATCTTTGGGAAGGAAACCCATCCATTCATTGCTTTGGTTAAAGCTGCTGAACTAATTTAAGGTTTGGCAAAATTAGTTGGTCCTAGTCTTCTTGAATGAATGCTACCTTTGCTTTTGAATCCTGTTTCCTGACTCAAAGAGTTCCACCTAGATTTGGTTTACTGTGTGTATTATTTAAAAAAAAAACTGAATTGGCAGACCCGTGCTTGAACTTCTGAATCAAGCTTCAAGTCACAACGGTCTTTGAATTTCTGTCAAAGTGCATAAAACTTTACAAGAACAGGAATGGGTTTTGAACCATGAAGACCATTTCATACTAACATTAATAGTCATCATAAATATTCGGAAGGAGGGGGGAATTCTATATGTTGTCTTCAAAAATGATGCATGAGACAGTACAACAAAAAAGCAATTAATCACCACTTTGTGTATAATGTGCTGTCCTCATACTTCCAAAATGAATCATACTTTAACTTCTCGCTCTATTGATGCAATTAAAAAATATATATCCTTGATGGTAAACATGTTTTTTGACCAAATACCGAATATTTAGAACAGCTTCTCTACAAACCTTGGAATCATCCCATAATTTGGGGAAATTCTCATGGTTATTTCTAGAAGTTAGACCCCTTGATAAAATGTCTTTTGTTAAAAAAAAACCTCACCTCCCACTCATCTGGGAATAAAATTGAATAAATTGGCACTTAATTCCATTTTTTATTGACATTAGAACATTAGATGTGTGCCATTTTTCTCTCTCTCTCTCATCATATCTCCATCCATCTATAAGTATTTGTACGATTCATGCATTATGATCAATAATTATAAGATTCTTTCTTGAGATTGGCTGACTTCATAACAATGTTTTTAAGAGAAACCCTATGGAAAGAGTGGGTGCTTATTATCTTCTCACTCACTGGAATAAACGATACAGACTTCATTGGTTGACATAACCAACTAGCCACTAATGGAGTTTTAATTTGTGTTTTAGAATAGACCGAGACTATTAGACTGTTATGCAGCATTGATAACGTGGAAGTTGGGCCTACCTTTTATTTTGTTCATTGTCAAACATAATTATTTTACATATGATCTATTTAACAATGAACAGCCAAGGCACACAGAACTCTTATTTGGATATCTCATCCAAATACGGCAAGTATCTGGAGGATGAGAAATGCAAGCCCTGAAGCATGTAGCAGCCTACTGTAAAAGAAATCAAAATGAAAGGGCAGCTTTGTGCTACATATTTAATGAATCCTGTTATTTAGTCCTTGGTGCTCAAACACTTGTGCGTGAGAAGAACTTCAGAAACTGCTTATAAGGAACCAAAGCATCGGTTGAGCACTGTCATAAATATCAGATTTCTCCAAGGTTTTAAATATATAATAATTTTCCATACAAATGTCAATCTGGGTAAAAAATTGCAATGTGGGATCTTAAAATATTTGTATTTCTTCTTTTGATCCCAATACATTCATCTCTCTCTTTCCATATTTGGATTGAAATATCCAAATGTATGATGCACGTGTATTTATGAATATACTTTATATATGTACATTTGTGTGTGCTGTCGTGTTTCAATTCTTTTTGTGTGTGTGTGAGAGGTGTTACTTTCCCCCATGCTTTATATTTGTTTTATTCTTTGCAATATCATGGGACCATATTATGTAAAAATGGTCAGAACTCTGAAAGCACAATCACTCATATACAGTATATGTGTGTGTGTTTGTGTGTGTATAGGAGACATAGTTGAGTAATGTTGGCAACTGTTCCATTTTATTCACCTGTTGGTTGTTTTTCAACTTGCAAGTCACTATAATCAGCAAAGTAGCTCTAGACACTTTACATTCTAGAATTAAAAACAAAAATGTAACAAAACATTATGAATTATTTATGAATAAAAGCATGTATCCTAAAAAAATTAAAATAAAACATTATAAACAAGCAAAAAAGGGACAAGAGAAGAGACAAAAAGACAAAAAAGCACAATAGAAAAAATAGTGAAAATAACCCTATTCAAATTTCAATTTTCACTTTCCTTCTACGATTTCGAACTCTTAAATTTACATTTATAAGAATAATCACTGCTATGTTTTTAATCAATGACTTGAACCTAGACCATACAAAATCAGATTGTCTGATCTTGCCTTTGCTTCAGTACAAAGCCAATTCAAAAGCTGAAAGCTGGAAGAGTTTGTTAAGCCAACTTTTAAAAGCTTGGAACAGATGTATTCTTACAGGAATGCCTAATCATCTGTTTTGCATCAGTCTGAATTCTTTGGCCATTGAGAAATGCTTGATCCTGACTCTCAACTTCAGGGTTGATATAGACAAGATGATAGAATTCCTAGAAATCACGGAGCCTGCAAAATTACAAGAGTTTTATCATAATTAAAAATACGTAGTTTCCCACCTTCAGCATTTTTAAGGCAGAGATAATAGCCACAGCTGAAGGACAGCTAAGCAGCCTTCAAATATTGTAGCTCAAGCAGCATTCAGAGATATTCTGCTCGACTAATATGAAATCATGATGCAGAATGGGATGTGGTATTAATGTCATTTCCCCCTCCTTATTTCTGTGGCCTTGAGGAAAATCTCCCTCCACCTCTCAACCATCTGCCACAGGAGAAAAATCGTTAATTGTGTTACCAGTGATTCTGTCCCAAGGCAAATAATAGATTGCGATATGTGGCAATTTATTTGAACCACATTACCGGATAAATCTATTATTAGAACCAGAGAAAGAATGCAATTCAATCATAAAGCTACATTTTAGAACAGGTTTGACAGAATGTTAAATTCCCCATAAATGATCTCATCTTCTATCCGTATCCTACGGCATTTCAACAGACCGGTTGGGAAACAGGTAATTCAACAGAAGCTCTGGTGGCACTTTGAAAGACTTGATCAGGTGTTTTGCTATTGTTAGGTTCAGTAATTAAGACCGATTGTTCTTTTCTTTCTTTCAGATAAATTATGAATAATTTATCTGCCTTGTTTTGGAGAATTTCTGCCTGGTGCCACTTTGTGTGACATAAATCTCCAGGTCTGAAATTTCATTCTTGAACTTTCTCTCTTTGCTGCAAAGGATAACATGTATAATAGCTACTGATTTTTTAAAATTTTATATAATAAATTTGCCTTAGGTCTTATAGCAGTATTTGCCTGCTACGTGCATTGGGTTAAAAGAATGATATCTGTCTATTTGTGGTTAAGCATGTAATATTGACAAGACGTTTTTTTTTTTAATTGCAAAGGCCAAAAATCTGATGCTTTCCAAACTATATTAATATAATGGCACTTTAAAAATTAAAGTGCTGAAATATGATGGGCATCAGCTTTTGACTATATTACACCAAGTGTGAAATCAAAGATTGACTTTTTGTATAGCTCAAAGAGGTATTTGAAATATTAAAGTATTTGCTTGGTAATTTCTTTCTTTCTGAAAGTAGGCAAATTACTTTTTGAATTTAGGCAAATTCTCTTTGGGCTTTATGGCCTGATCTTAGATGATCCTACAGATCTTTTTTTTTTTAATTTGTAGGTTTGTAATCATACAGATTGTCATTGTTCTCACAGTTTAAAATATTATCGTATTAGACAGAATAAATTCCTGGAATTCTCCAAATATTAATTGTTATGTTGATATAAACATTTGAAGTTAATTTGTTCCTTTTGCATCTATTTCTTGGTCTTGAGCTGAGTCTCATTCACTTGTTGAATTGCAGCCAAAATCAGGTGTGGCTCTTGTTCCCAAAATAGAATTGCACATTCCAACTTCATTTGAGCAATTTAATGATTTAAGCCTTCTGAAGAATAGCTGAAAAAATAATTCAAAGGGAATCTGTGTAGCATAGAGGGAAAGAAATAGACCAGCAACAATACTGTTGGCAGAAATGAACCCTCAATAATTTTGCTTCACATTATTTATGTGAAAAGGTAACTATAATGTACAGTAGCTCTTGCCTCATGCTAATGGTTGATTCACAAGTCACTTGCTCTGAAATATTTAATCATACTGAAGGATGCCTAAAAATATTTTGGGATTTAAAATATATCAAAAGTATTTAGGATTGTTTCTTATTAGTGTTAATTCTGGAGATTTAAGATTGTAGAAAGGGCAGTAGCCTTTCACAATAACTACAACAATAGAGATATATTCCATCATTATAAAAACATGATTGACTGTCTTTTTCTGAAGTAGTTATAACTTATAACAGACTCCAAAGGTTTCAGTTAGGAGCAATTTTAGTTTAGTATTTAATTCTTTCTGGCAGACACATATCTTCCCCAAAATCACAACAAATCCTGACTTTTGAATGCAAATTACAAGTCATAATCTAAATGCTGAAATGTACCTCTACAAATTGACAACAAAAGTTACAACTTTAAGATTCAGGTAAAATCATGCAGATTAAAAAAAAAAAACTTCTAAATATACTAAATACTTTTTGAACTGTTTGTCTTTACAAAGTAGGCTAGCAAGTTTAAGTAGCCTAAGAAGTAAACTTTTTTTCAGTCATGGTATCAAGATTGTGGAACATCATCTCTGAGAAAGCTCTTCTGTCCTCCTTTTTATCTGGTGTTGTTCTGCAGATGGGGAAATTATTGCACATCTGCAGTTCAGATCTGATAAGTTGCTGAACTGGTATTCAGAAATTGAAGAGGCAAGGCCATCACTTTTCAGGATTGATCTGAGATAGGAAGAGATTTCCTTAGTAGGCCTATGGAGATTTGGGGTGTGAACAGGAATAATACAATCTGACACACAGTTGGTTCCATCAGGGCAAATTTATCTTTCAACAGTATTGAGGTAGGATCACAATAGGCTGAATCTGAGCAAAGTACCCTTGCCGATAGTCTCCACCTGTTCACCTGTAATATATTATCTCCAACTGGCAAAGCCCGTTAATATAGAGTGATATAAAGTTGGATATTATCAACATATTGATGATACTATGTAGAAATAATGGCTGATCCCAACAGCTTCATGTACATCACAGGTGTCAAATGTGCCATGTCACGTTGCCGTCACATGATATTTTGTGACGTTTTTCCCATTTGCGGAGCTGGGGTTGGCATGGCCTGTGTGTGATGCATCTGGCCTGCAGGCCACCAGTTTAACACCCTTGAGGTAAAGGGTAAATAGTAGGGAGGGAGGGATGGAAAAGACCAAACTCTGAGGCATCATACAAGAGAGCCAGCTTTTCCTGTCTTACAACCACCAATGGAAATCACTTGCAAAAGAAGCAGCAAAACTACTGCAGAGCAAAACTACTGCTGATCCTTTCAAGACACTTTAAAAGTGGGATTGGGATGGGATTCTACCAGTTCTGTCCACCCCTGTAGAACTGGTAATTCTGAAGAGCAGTAGACAGAGAGCATCCATAGAACCGGTTCTATGTTTGCTGTTGTTTTGATCCACCCGCCTGCCCGGGCTTTTACCTGACCTTTATTTCCTGCTTTTTCAACCTCAGCTGTGAGACAGCTGCAGTTGAAAAAGCAGGAAAAAGGGGCTTTTCCAACCGTTGCACACTTGCACGCAGCGTTGCTCAGCTGTCCGGACAGCCCAGCAGGTCGTAAATTGCATGCACGCATGACACAGAGTGACAGAACCAGTAGTTATACTGGTTGGATCCCATCCCTGGATAACATGTTTGATGGTCCAGGAGGCTACTAAAAGATTTAATAGGATCAAGAAAAGTATGGGCTTCCAGGTCTCCAACATTTACTGGAATGAGCTATGTCTTCTCCATCCCACGCCTAGGTCTGAATCCCGAAAGAGATCCAGATTATCAGATTCTTCCATGATGTTCCATAGTTGACCTTCCACAACTATCTCAACCTTTCCTCAAAAGGGAAGATTAGTAACCAGGCAATAGTACTCTAAAACAATTGGATTGCAAAGAGGAGGAAATTTAGGACAAAATGAGCCATAGTTCTTTCATGGCTGCCAGTCACACCTCTTCCTTAACTGAGATGTTGACCACTTCCTTTATCCAGGTAACTATTCCCTCCCAGAATCCTTCAGAAACCAGGAAGTGATACCATAGTATACTATGTTTCAAAAGGAATTGTCTCATTATTGTATAAAAGGCACATGCATTCACCCCATTGCAAAATATATTTCAGTATGGTTCAATGATAACTAAGTACTGAGCAGAAATTCAGATTCTTCTTTTGGTTTGTTTCTCTTTTTTATAAAAAAAGTTTTTTTTTTTACAACAAAAATGAACATATAAAACCATCTTTCAGTTCAACAGTGTATCTGTTGGGTACATATGTCCTCTGCACATAATAATATTATCATATATTTTTTACTTGTTTATATATATAAAACCATTCTAATCAGTATTTTATCTCACATTGGTCAGTTATTATATTATCATTAATATTGTAATTATTATCTTTCAAAAAAATATTTCATCCTTACCTAAATTATATTCATTCTCTTGCTTAATCTAAGTCAATTAATTGTTATATATTATTACTATTGTCACATATTTCTGTTTCTTACTCTTCTGTCTAATCATTCATAAAATAAATTCCAAATCTTATAATAATCCTTTTCTTCCTGTTCTCTAATTGCTATTGTTAATCTATTCATTTCTGCACATTCCATTATTTTCTTAATTGTTTCCTCCTCTGTCGGAATTTTCTCATTTTTTCCAATTTTGTGCAAATACAATTCTAGCTGTTGTTAACATATCAATAATCAAATATGTTGTCCCTCTACTATAACCTTCAGGCAAAATTCCCAATAAAAATATCTCTGGTTTTAAATCTATGTATTGTTCTATCATTTTTTCCAACCACATGCATATTCTAGTCCAATATTTTTTAGCCTCAAGGCATGTCCACCACATATGGTAGTATGATCCAGGTATTTGACGACATTTCCAACATTTCACCGATTTATCTTTGAACATCTTAGCTATTCTTGCTGGGGGTAAGTGCCACCTATAAAACATCTTATACAAGTTCTCTTTGTAGTTAACTTGTAGTTTCTAATCCATAGTGTCTACCATTTGTCCAAGTCTATCTCATGTCCAAATTTTTACCCCCGTGGTTTGTTTCTCTAAATGAACACATAACACTTTAGTTTAGCAAAATTGATAGGCAACAAAACAATAAATACTTTGTAATATTATTTTTGGAAGTACTTTTCCACAAGAAGTCTCTGAATAAAGTGAAACATTACACAGTTACAGAAAGCAAATCTGGAAAGCCAAAACACTACACATTTACAAAAAAAGTCCAGACCTGTTAAAAGAATCAGATGATTCTTATCAAATGATATTGCATGTGCCCGTATTTTGCATAGCGGGGAAGGCACCATGCTAGAAACCAGGAGACTCTGAGTTCTAGACCTGCCTTAGACATGAAGCAACTAGCTGATGGGCCAGTCACTCTCAGTTCTCAAAAGACAAAAGGAAATTATTTTCAGAAAATATTGCCAAACAAATTACAGGAGTTTTCTAGGGAATCACTGGACGTCAACCTGAATCTACAAAGAGAAGCAATTAAGTATGTTGCAGACCAGATAAACTATTTCATGAGTAGGAAAATCTCCCAAACAATTAGTCAAAACTAAGATTGAGTAGTAATTTAAAAGAGCTGGCCTGACTTTCTCATCCCTTCCGTCCTATTATAATTTGACTGATTTTATTTCTGTTATAGGTAACATACAATTAAGACAAGATGGTATTGTGCATATCTGATTTTCACCAGCCATGAATACAGAGTGCAAACTGTTCTAGGAGGAGTCATTTTCACGCTTGAATAGACAGCCAGAGTTATTATTGATATTTGTGACTTGGAAACCTTCAATACTACTGAAAAAGCGACTCTCTTCTTGGAGACTGTTTAGAAACTCAATCTAGTTCAAAATACAACTCTAAATATTTCAGTTCTTATCAACGGTGGACATATGACTATTAAACTTCTGTATTGGTTACTTATTTCAGGACATCAAGGTGTGGATATTTATCCTCCAAAACACACAAAAAAATAAAACAATTGAATAAATACCACCTGAACTTCCTCATGTGTAGAACTAGTTATTAGAAACTTTGCATCTACAGTGATTGAGTAATAGTCCCACAACATCACCTTATAGACTTAACCCAACTGGAAAACTTCAACCACAGAAAACAGTGCCTCCCAATGCTGACGCTGGTCCAATGTTCAAGAAGGATATTCAAAGAGAACAGGAAGGTTCTAGAATCTACTTATCCAATTCCCAGTTTAGGTTACCCACTCAAGTAGCTTCCATCCCATTTGTCAACTGAAAAGCCAGTTGAAATAGCTCACCTGCCACAAATGCTTCTTGAAGTCTTTGGTTAATTCTGGAATTTTTTGGCCAGCTATAATTTGCAGCAAATCTAATCTAATAATTTGCAAATCTCAAAACCTTAAACTCAGAGGTGGTATTCAGCAGGTTCTGACCAGTTCTGGAAAACCGGTAACAGAAATTTTGAGTACTTCAGAGAATTGGCTAATACCACCTCTGACCTGCCCCCATCTATTCTCTGCCTCCCGAGTCCAAGCTGATTGGCTGGGTTATCTTTGGTTGCCCTGCACAGAACGGAGCTGGAAAGCAGGTTAGTGGAGTGGGGAGGGAATGGAATTTTGCAGTAACCTTCCCCTACCATGCTCACCAAGCCACACCCACCAAACCATGCCACATCCACCAAGCCACACCCACAGAACCGGTAGTAAAAAAATTTGAATCCCACCACTGCTTAAACCCTATGGAGGAAGCTGTCCCTGTCTAACCTGGCCTTGTACAAAAACAGGATAAACAGGTTAAATCATGACTGTAACATAGACACACTTTATAAAATCACCCTTAAATAAAGTGCTTGCAAACAAATCTTAATTCTGAAAAAAAGATAGTATTGGTGCATAATGGGAGATTTATCTCCCTTAATGCATATGTATATGGTGTTGAACTCCATGATTTATATCAGTGACACCTCATGTTCACTTATATGCTCTCTTCATTGTGCAGTGCTACATGTTTAGGGTTAAAAAAGAGATATATTAAAGAAATAAGGGGGAAGTGAATAGCTGATGCACCATTAAGTGTTTAATGTGGCAGCCAACAGTATGTGGGCATCTTTCCTAATAGCCTTAAAATGAGTCATATTAAAAGTCTCCCCACACTTGGAGGGTATAATTGGTTCACAAGAACCATATCTCTGTCGTACCATATATTTAATTATACAGAACTGTTTTCTGTTCTTAGCAATTCCAAGAGTGAGGAAAAAGCAGAGGAGGTTTGTAGCAACATAACAAAGCTGGCAAAGCAACAAAAAAAATCCAGGCATGGGTTCTGACACAAAATTATCTTCTGCTAAAGTTTGATGAGAGAGAGGGAGGGAGGGAGGGAGGGCATTCCCTGAAAAGTTTGAAAAAATGTTAAATGAAAGGCCCATATAGAGCCAAGATAGCGGCTGGTCAGTCTAAAAAACAAGGAGCTATTGATCAACTCCCAAATCCCCTTAACAAAAAGGTGATTATCAGGCCTTAAGCAACAGTCTTGCTTCCCACAAAGTGGAAGAGATCATGTTGAGCTGGGTTTGATGGTGTTACATACTGTTGACAGCTCAGGCTGTGTTTGGCCACTCCAATACTTCTGCTTTTTTTTTTTAAACAACCTGTCAAATCAAACCAGAGAGAACGAAGCACAAAAGTCTGAAACTGAAGTTAGGGTTTGGCACCATTCAGCTCCCACATCTCAGAATCTCATTACCCTGATATACCACCAAAGAAATCTGGAGGCTGCCTGGCTGCAGCCCCCATCTTGTTTGTTTTTTTACTCCATCCTCCCCCAGGCATTGTTGTTCGCCATTTTTCTGGATGCTCAAAATCCAGTGCAAGGGGCAAGCATCTCATTTTGATGATAAGGCCTGCTTTGCATGTTGTGCCACTTTTTCTCTCCACAAAACGGAGAAAGAACAAAAAATAAGCATCTTCTGCTGCACGTCTTCTCACTTCCCTCATACTAGAAAAAGACTAATGGAGAAGCTGATTTTCCAAGTCCATGGAAATTCTCCACAAGACATAGCTTCCTTTGTGTGTGGTGGTGGGGGTGTTGGAAGGGAAAGGGGGATCGGTATTGCATGCTGAGCCTCCATGGCCGATGAGATTTAAAAGTTCAGAAATTCCCTTGAAAGCAGAGGGGAAGAGAATTCAACTGGCAATCCTTCCTTCCCCTCTTGTTCTTTCATAATGCAAGAACACAGAACATGGTTGGCATTTTCTCATCTGTCTAAGGGTGTCCTGTGATGCCTTCCCTCTGAAACAGCATCTTCCCCAAAGATATGGTGTCTACTCAGGCCATGCTGAAATGGTACTTAAAAAAATGTGGCTCTTCTCCAAAATCTGAGTTAAGTTCTGTGATGGGCTTCTTAAGGGAATAGGTATGTTAGGTAATGTGTTCTATTGCTCTGGCTGAATATCACTGTTCTTTCTTTTTTATTATTTTCATGCTGTTTTTTTAAATTGTACCCCTGCCAGAATCCCTCTGTTAAATTGGATTTAAATAAATAAAGAAAATAAACACACCCAAGTAGGGGGAAAACTCTATTACATGTCACCTTTCCAGAGTCCACAGTCTGGAAACAGCTGACACTCTCTGCTAAGCTTCTGTTGCACCTGTCAATTACAACTTGATTATCTCTTCTTAAGGCGTATGTGTTCCTTTGCCAAAAGCATCAAGGAAGAAAGGTTGGCTCTTGCAGTTGATTAAAGGAAGCCTTCCCATATACTATACTTCGTAATGTTTGAAAGAATAAATGCTTTTACATTTCTGTATGAACTAGAAACTTTGAAACTGCAGACAGGGAATTCAAGAGTTTTGGCTCTACATATTAACAGAAGTCCCATTAAAATCAGCAGTCCTCATTAAACTTTTGACCAAGTCTGTGATTTTAGTCCATTAATTATGGGCTAAAATCTTAACTTTAGGATTTCCACACTACCTTCCTTGATATAGTGATCTATTCAAGACATTGGGAGAAGTGAAAGATCAAAACGTCTTTCTGCAATAAGCAATCATGGCCTTCAGATATAGGCCCACTGTAATTTTACCTTGTTGGTTAGAAAGGTAGCCACATTTTTTTTAAAATGAAACAAATTAGTAATTAAAATCAGTAGTTTGTTTAAGTAAACAACTGTCCAGTTGTTTCTGACTCTAGGGGTTGGTGCTCATTTCCATTATTTAACCAACGGAATCAGCATTGTCTGAAGACACTTCGATGGCCATGTGGCCAGCATGACTATACATTGAGGTGCACAGAATACTGTTATCCTCCCACCCAAGTGGTACCTATTTATCTACTTATATGTGCATGCTTTCAAATTGCTACATTGGCAGGAGCTGGGGCAAGAATGGGTGCTTACTCCAGTGGTACTTGGTCTCAAACTGTCAACCTTCTAATCAATGAGCCCAATGTCTTAACTACTAGGCCAACATACCCTCAAAGCATAATATAGGCATGGTTTAATATAGTGCCTTATATTTTCAATGTCTTAATCAAAGAAACTGCAAGTCCAGTTTGCCTTGAGTAACGTTTTATAAATTTGTTTTTGTACTCAACCTTTTTTTTTTTCAAAGAAAAGGCTTCAGTGCATTTTAGGGTTACTCACAATATTCACAAACCCAGCCCTTCAGAGAAATTCCATTTTATATTACTTTTGACAAGAAGCAAAATAATTTAGTAAGACATCATCATGTTCATTTTAAGAGCAATCTGCTCCATACTTTCATACTGATTTCATTCCAGGAAATATAAGAATGTTCTCAACACTTATCTTATCACTTACCAGTAATATTGTGTGGCTGACACTTTTTTCTCATGTAGACATACTTATAAAAATGTTTATGGAATCCCAAAATAGAGCCACCAAATGCTTTCCTTCAATTACTCAACTGTTGGAATTTACTTTAAAAAAAAATCATATGTGATGAAGATAGCTGGAGGGAGGGGGGATAAAACTTTTCTAATCTTTAATGTTTCTGTATCTTTCTCCATCCTTGTTTTCTTTACTCCATTGGACCTAAAGAGTTCTGGAGAACCTGGTAGATTAATTTTATCCAGCTTTTCTAAACAAGATTTTTTCCTAGTATGATTTGATTGCTTATTTGTGCCCCATGACTATCATTAAGTTTGTATCTTATGATTTTTGATGAATGTATATATTTTTTCTTTTTATATACACTGAAAGCTTATGTACCAAAGACAAATTCCTTGTGTGTCCAAGCACACTTGGCCAATAAAGAATTCTATTCTATTCTATTCTATTCTATTCTATTCTATTCTATTCTATTCTATTCT
>NW_020769315.1:29550192-29572905 GCF_900518735.1 Pseudonaja textilis | reverse complement strand
CTATTCTATTCTATTCTATTCTATTCTATTCTATTCTATTCTATTCTGTTCTGTTCTGTTCTGTTCTGTTCTGTTCTGTTGTAAACCTTAGAGCAATTAAGTAATTTAGGCCAACAGTGGTATACATTTCTCCTAACCATAGCAAGTAAATGCAGGCCAAGGAAGGATTCTTCTTCTTAACATCCAATCAAGGGGTTCTGCAAATAGTGGACCATCGCATTTTAGGGATGAAAATCTCAACCATGTGGAGTTGATGGAAAACATATATGCTAAAGGTCATGCCTGTTTATTCTAGAAAGGTATTTTGATTTTGGGTTTCTCCATAAAGCAGCTCTGCCTATAGCTCCTATCAACTGTGTGGAATACCCAGAAAATAAGCATAGATAATCCATTGGAGAAGTGTAATTAATCATTTTTGGAAAGGCAATATTTCCCACTAATCATAAAAAATGGCAACAACTTTCTCTTTGGCATGGATTTTATGATATGTTACAACAATGGATTATTTTTTCTTAAATTAGAAAAGATTATATAATGTTTAACCCAGGATATATAATACCCTTAGGTAGCTTATAATTTTCTTTAGTTTTTTATTGTTAATTTGTTGGGAGTATTAGGGCATTTTTTAAAAAAAATCTTTTGTCTTTTTCAAAAAAAATTGTTATAAAATAAAATGAATACCAGTAATTAAAACAAAGATCCATTGGCAGATAATAGGTTTCTAGGTCCCACTCCAAGTTCTGTCACCTATAAAATCTTAAGTCTCAGTTTTATAGAACCGTCTCCTTTGAGTAGAATCTTCCATCCTATATATTCTATATGGGAACATATATTGGTGACTCTCTCCTCAGACGTCATTCTCAGAGGGATGACATAACACAAGCAACCTGAGTATTTGTTTATTTGAAACATTTATATAGCTACTCATTTTATATCCGACTCCCAATCAATCATTGCTTAGACTCCCAATCAATCATGATGGTTGATATCTTGATCATTGGGAGCCAGGCAGAGTCTTGTGAAGTCATGTGCCATGGGAAGTGAGAGGCATACAAATTGTGTTAAATAAAGAAACAATCTCTCTTATACTTTCTAAAAAAAATGTAAGCTTTCTAAGGTTGCTTAGAAGACAATGACATTAGCTGTCAAAATAATTGTATTGCCATAGAACAAATAGCTAAGACAAATATCCATTAGATTTATATTTAGCTTCTGCTCCAAAAATTCAGGGTGTCATTGTCCTGCTCCAGTTCACAAGAACACACACTATAGAGAATGCAAGGGGTTTACTGAGGCTTTCCAAGGCTTTCCAAGACTCTTCCCCATAAAAAACCCCAGTCCAGTGACAAAGCGATCCCAAAACAAGTTCCCAGATCAGTTCCAGAATGAGTCCAGCATGAATTCACAAAGCAGTCGGCAAGGCAAGGCAAGACAAAATCGATGTAAGGCAAATTACCAATCCCAAGGTCCACCATCCAGGGTCTAAAGAAGGGAACTCAAGGCAAAGTCTAGTTCGAGAGGCAGGTTCAAGAATCAAGGCATGAATCCAGGGTCTAAAACTCAAGTCAGGGTCAAGAAGTACAATTTGTTCCCAGCATTGTTTCCCTCCTCCTGCTGTGATAAAGAGCCGGCACCCAGTGCAGCTGCCAACCCCCCCACCCCCACCCCCGACGTGCCTGGGACCGACCTCATCCTCCTCTGAGATGGTGTACAGAGAGGCATCCGGGAAAGCATCTGAGGAGACCATCACAGTCGTCGTGATTATCTAAGCATGCAGTAAGACAGCTTTCCTCAATTTGGGACTCCCACATGGATTGAGATTGGAAATTGTAATTCTAACACATCGAAAGTACGCTTTCTTTTCATTTAATTGTGTAAGCCTTCAACATAAATTTCTCTTTCCTAGATGGTTAATGAAATTGTAAGAAAAATAGAAGTACAATAAAAATGGATGGTACTCAGCTAAAGAAGTCAGACTAATATGACAAGCTAAAGAAGGAGTCAGAGCCTGCTTAACTCAGAACGATTCCTTTTAAATTCTGTTCTTATGTAATCCATTCCTCATTCTTCCTCCTGTCACTTAGATTGTGTTTCCACTTTTAATCTCAAAGACGTTAGGAGTTCCTTAAGTACATATCCCAGCTGTGGTCTCCATTCACAATATAAATTTAAAAACATAAAATAAAATAGAGGCTGGCTTCACAGAGAAATGCTTCTTTAAATGGAGTCCTTTTATAAACCCAACACAGAGAATGAAAGAATGAAGAATCACTTGACTCAGTCCTTTGAGCGATTAATTGAAGGTTATCCAGAGATTCCTTTTACAATATGGCAAGGCAACACAAAACATGTGAATACACATCCCATCACTGACGTACACAATATTTAATAATCTGTTTTCTTTCTTTATTTATTTTTTCTGTTCCCTGGGAAGGCCCAAAATAGATATTTCTCCAAGCATTTGAACACTCTTCATTTGAAAACTAATAGGACAAGTCACAAACTGCAATTAAAACGAAATGGAAAAAATGCTCTCATGTTTGCTGACAAACATTAAAGGAATATATCAAAGCATATAAAAAGTCCTGCTACTCACAGCAAAAAGACACCCAATTCAGCTGCTTATTTCTTACAATGGCTGAAGTGGATACCTCCAGGAGGGTTGCCACAAATGGCAATTCCTCTCTTTAACAAGCTGGAACATGTTTTTTTAGGTTATCTATTTCCTTTCTCTGTCATAGCAAATGTTGATCATATGTAAGATGCGGTATTCTTCTTTACGCCTATAAACAGATGTTCAGTTTCTTCCTTTTTATGTGCCATGAAATCAATATTTTTCTTCTAGGGAACTGACAATATTATGTTCAAAATTAGGTGCCACTTGAAATAGCTTTCTTCATTGATCTGCTGGTAATGTATAAAAGGAGGTTGTTGGATTGGATCTACGCCAACTCGCTGTGGCCAACTCGCTGCAAGACAATAGCCAATTTGCTGGGGGAATAACTCTCCATGAGACAAGAGTTACAATAAATATTGAAGAAATTTGATTTGATTTTTTTTTGTTAGTTTTTATTGTTTGAAATGTGATTTTACATTCTGTAAGCTGCCTCGAGTTGCCATGGGAGAATAGGCGGCTATATAAATTCAATAAATAAATAAGTAAATAAATAAATTGTGGAATAGAACCAATAAAGAAAGGATGCCAAAGGAAGGACAAAATGAAATGTGAAGGAAAAAATTAAAATATTGTTAAAATATTTTAAATAATCAAATTGAATTCTTGAATTGTCCCACAATGAGTTGTCCCATGGCAAGTTGGCCATGGTGAGTTGTCCTGTAATGAGTTAGCTATGGCAAGTTGACTGGGATGAGTTGTCCCATTCCATATTGAGTTTTCCCCCATATTCCTTTTGTAACACTTCTTGTCATGTTCACCACTGATGCATTTTGCTTCCAGTACGGATGAAAAACCATCTAGGGTTGCAAGTGATGAGATCATTCACAGATCCAACAGCTAATCCTCTGAAATAGTTCATGCACTCCATGACAAGCAGGTAACAGTTATGTCAATGGGTGAATGAGAAAAGATCTTAAGGGTTCTGGATCAGTGTTTTTAAAAGACCCTAAACAAGGAGAGTTACAGCAAGAAACCTTTGTTTTCCTCTTCATGTCATGTCCAAAAGCCCTAAAATTACACACAAATGGAATTGGAATGGCATGTGGAAGAGACTTGGGGAAGTAAGATGAAGAGATGCTGCCTAGGGGCAATCAGATAAGAGAGGACACAGCCCACCACTGCATAACGGTCAAGAAAAAGGCTCAGAAGGGACCCTTCCTAAGTAACTTTGGAACATCGGTATCTATGGTTCTTACCGAAAAACGAGAAAGCAGAAAATTTCCATTATCGGGTTTGTAAGATTCTGTTAATGTAGCCTTACAATAAAGTAGAATTAGTTTATTTGGTTGTGTTTCCTGTGTGGTTCACCTGGGAAGGCTGACATCAGTAAAGCCCATTTGCTTGTCTTAAAATAATTCTAAACTGGACGAAAGCACAAAACCTCAATAATGCTTTACTTCCTCTATCACAGGTCATAGCAAAAGAAGTCATTTGCACCCAAATATTAACACCAAATGATGCCATATATTCATCATTCAAAACAATATTTCCCCAAAAGGATTACCAGTTACCATATGCTCTGAAAGATTGAAATGAAAACATCTATGATAAAACTTAGTGATCCAGCAGATTAAGAAGGATTGCAACCGAATCTGCTTCTGAGCAGTTGCCTGGATCACGACCCAAACTGTTCAATTACATTTTTGGGAAGGCAGATTTGGAGTCTAGCATGGACAGAATCAGCCTCCACATATTCTGTGCCTGATTTGCACATTGGGGGAAAAAGAAAGTCAGCACTGACAGTTTAATTATAGTTTTCCCACTCCTGTGTAAAAAAAGAGCGAGTTGTGATATCAAGTACAATGAAATAGTAACACATTATGTAGAAGATGTTATTCCCATATTTGGTTTAATATGTAGAAGAGTCTAAAATTGTACAGTCTGCCCATGATTATTGTACATTTATGGAAAAAGCAAAATTGTACAATCCAGCAATAAATATGCGTCATTAGGAGACAAGTTGCAGCTTGAAGTATCAAAAGGGGTACCTTCAGAAAGGTGAGAACAATCAGTAGGTGATGTATGAGGTGCACCTAGAACGTTTGCACCGTTTGGGAACCATAATGCAAATTTATCACTATCTAATCATTAGAGCCAGTTTGGTGGAGCAGTTAAGGTGCTGGCCTAAAAACCAGGAGACTGTGAGTTCTAGTCCTGGTTTAGGCACGAAAGCTGGCTGGGTGACTTTGGGTCAGTCTGTCAAGCCCCAGGGAAACCAGGAGATTCAGGCAGTTCAAATGAGTATGAAGATATATTGGAAGCTTAAGCTCTCTACAAGAATCTGACCAACTAGCAGTCAAGGGAAATAAGCAGGAGATAAGAGAGACTGGACTTAGATCTCTTGTGGGCATGCACGGATTCATGACTTATAATGCATTTGAGTCAATGGTGCGTTTCAAAATCATTTACCACCGGTTCAGTGGGTGTGACTTGGTGCCAAATGCGCACTTTGCGCAGGCACAGAGGCTTTCGGACTCACCTCCTGAAATCCTGCACTCTCCTTGTTGCTTCAGCAACAGCCGCGCAAAGCAGCTGTGCTTCAAAAGCGGGAAATAAAAGTCACTATAGGAGCCCAGGTGGATAGGTGGGCCCAATGGCAGCTCCAGCAGCTCCTCCAAGAGAACCAGTTCAGTCTCCGCTGATCTTTGGCGCTAGCGGTTCAGCCCCGTTCCACTGATTTGAGTCCTCCCTCGAGCTCAGCCCGGTCATCTACACAGTCATTCTCTCTCAGCCCAACTTACCTCACGGGATAGTTGTTGCCGTGGGGAAAATAGGAGGAAGGAATATTACGCACGTTTGCTGCCTTGATTTACTTACAAAGTAATAAAGGCAGGATAAAAATAAAATAAATAATAAATCTGACAGCAGTGGTGGGCTTGTAAGAAGAAGTGATTCTTCAGCCACATTTTAAGTTCCAGTGGATGATTATTAGATGTATGTATAACTTTAAAACATGGCACCTGCTTTTCCGTTCTATCCTCATCACTTTTCTTTTCCTTTTTGACTTGTCTTTGATGTAGCAAATCCAAGGCCATGCGCCCCCCCCTCCCTCCTTTTTTTTCTGCCTTCCTGGGCCTCAGGGAAGCTTCCTGGGCGAAGCAATACATAAGCGAGGGGAATCCTGCCACAGCTGGTCGTAGGAACAGCTGATCATTGGGAGAGGGGGAAAAAGAAATACCTTGAGGAGTGACTGGGCAGGGTGAGCATCAGGCGGGCGGGGTGAGCAAGCATCAGGCGGGTGGGGCAAGTGAGTGACCGGTGACCAGGTCGGGGGCATGGCCAGCCAGAAGTTACTTCTGGTTCAGTAACCCTCGCCAAATCTTTGCTGCTGGTTCGCCTGAACTGGCGCAAACCGGCTGAATACCACCATTGGTATATATGTACTTTCTTCTGAAAGCAGGCAACAGAATTTCATTTCTAATGTGTGCCCGTGTGCTCACAGTAAAAAATGACAATAAAGGTTATCTTAATGTCTTAATTATGATAGTGTCATTGAATTTGATACTGGCCATTGATTGCAAAATTAATTTTGCTACTTTATTATATATTGTGTGTTTTTTATCATTTTTCTTACACATCATCTGGATACATGTGAAACGTAACAGGAGATATATAAACCATTCAAAAAAATATCAAAAATAACTAAATATTACAATATTACAATAATGATTCTACTCAGTATGGAAATAAGTATAAGTTGAAAGGCTTTGCCCTGTTGCTTGGAGACACCTATTTAAAGATCTTGCCACCGGTTTTTTCCATTGGTGGGATTCAGCCAGTTTGCACCACTTTTGGAGAACCGGTTGTTAATTTTCTGAGCAGTTTGGTGAACTGGTTGTTGGAAGAACTCATTAGGGCAGAGAACTGGTTGTTAAATTATTTGAATCCCACCACTGGTTTTTTCCAATATGGGTGTAAAGTGTTTACTTTTGTTTTCGCAATGGTACATAAAAAATACTGGTACTAGAGCTCCAGCAATCCCACAGTAAGCAGATGCTACATTAGCATTATTGAACAATGCAGAGCAGTTATCCTGCATTACCGCATTGCCATTTGTCTTTCTAACTGGAAGAAAACAATTATTTGCTGCCTAAATTATTGTTTGTAATGCAGGTAGCTAAGGCTGGAATGAAACAAATGACACCTTTTTATATATATATTTACCTAAATCAGAGTTAAGAGCAGATAATGGCCTTTAATGAACATTTCTGAACTAAGTTGGGGCTTCTCTATAGGTTATTATTTTAGAATATTTTGAACTAATAATGAGTAACGAAAATATCTACACTCATGCAAAATATATATGTATATATATGTATGTGTGTATATATATGTATGTGTGTATATATATATGTATGTGTGTATATAGATAGATAGATAGATAGATAGATAGATAGATAGATATAGATATAGATATAGATATATGGTATTCAGCTTTGTTCAGGTATTTTCCCATGTCATTGTAGTTGTGCTTTTAAAGTTGTAGCAACCTTTCGGCAGAATCTCATCTGCCATCATCAGGCTTCTGTATTGTGTTCGTCTGTGAGTCAGACTTTCACAGCCGTTTCAGTTTTAAATTTGGGGCTAGGGTTAAGGTTAGGGTTAGGCACACTAGGACACACCATATACCAGAAGAAAACAACACCAACTGCTACCTCAACGCCCAATCCCATCACCACCCAGCACAGATAAATTCCGTGGCCAAAACACTAATTGCCAGAACCAAACGGCTGGCAGACAAGACACACATAAAGACTGAACTATGCACCCTGACTAAAGTACTGACAGCCAACGGCTTCCACAAAAGCAAAATCACAGGCCTGATCCACAAAAACACACTGAGACATAATGGAGACCTAGAAGATGAACAGACCTATGGAACAGCGGTCCTGCCCTACATAAGAGGTACTACAGACAAAATCAGTAAGATACACACAGGCATCACATCAAGACTGCCTTCAAAACAGACAGAAAAATAGCAGCCATTCTAAGAAACCCCAAAGATAAAATTGACCTGGAAAACCAAGGCATATATGAAGTCCCCTGTGCATCATGCCCTGCCACATACATTGGGCAGACCAATAGAAGAATAAGTACCTGCCTGGATGAACACAAAAAAGCAGTAAAAAAGCTGGAACATACTTCCTCACTAGTCCAACACATGAAAGCAACAGGTCATAGCATCGACTTCAATGGCACCTAAACCCTAGCCAGTATAGAAAACCCCAGCTACAGAATTACCAAAGAAGCCATAGAGATTGAAAAAAGACCTGAAAGCATGAATAGAAGAGATGACTCCACCAGACTGTCAATTATCTGGAATCCTCCACTCTCAAACAAAAAAATCTCCACACCACTAGCCAGGCAAACACCTGGGCACAAACAGACTCCCCCTGATACCTCCAGCTCAAACACACCCCAACCAGGCACCCAGATGAAACCTAGCTTCCTAATAAATGATAGCCATCAATTTACTCGGAGCCAAGCTGCACTAAAAGCCTCCAATACAGGAAACACAATGTTGCCAGCTAATCAAGACAAAAGAAGCCACAAAACAGACAGAAGATATTAAAAACACCAATCAAGCAGAACACAGCAAACTCCAAGACCAATAAACACAGACCAAGACTCCCAACCAATCAGGATGAAGAAAAAACCATTCTGGCACAGCAGATGGTTAGCCCCAAATTTAAAACTGAAATGGCTGTGAAAGTCTGGCTCACAGACGAACACAATACAGAAGCCTAATGATGGCAGATGAGATATATATATATATATACATGTATATGTATATGTATATGTATACAATTTACAAAAGGGAAGCAGTGGTTCAGTGGCTAAGATGCTGAGCTTGTTGTTCAGAAAGGTTGGCAGTTTGGAGATGTCCAGTTTGAAGGGCTTCAGCAACAGACAGGAATCTGTGATCGCGTGCAGTTTCTGCCTGGGCTTGCCGCTGGAGCACCCCGAGCCGGCTGTTTTGGGGGCTAAGCCACCCCATAGAGGTGGTGAAAAAGGGGGAGACTGCCTGCAGGGTCGAGGAGAGCCGCATCTCTCCTCCTCAGCTGGTCAAATTCCCTTTCCCAAAGGTGGTAGGAGCGGTGGTCAGAAATGGCCACCTCAAAGAAGCACTCAACCGGAAAAGAACGTGCAGGAGGAAGATAAGAAGTGAAAGTTTTGGCTGACCGGGCTAAGTTGAAAAAGCAATAACTAAGGTACCCTGGAATTTAAATTTTACAAGAAATAACATCGCTCCCAAAGAAGAGTCGGAAGCAGTGAAAGAAGGTGAAAAGGGAAAGGTTTGCCTTTCTTTCTTTCTTCTCTCTCCTTCCTTATATTGACAATTGAGAATAAGAAATTGGAAAAATCCACTTTGGCATCAACAGGCAATTAAGCTGAAAATATAACTAAATGCCAAAGGGACAATAAAGATTTCTGGACATTAAAACCTTTTTCTTCTATAAGCAGGAAGGGAGAGAAAAAGAATAAGGGCAGGATCTGGAAGAGGGAGGAGACTGCCTGGACTTTAAAAGAATCTAAAGTAAAATTTCAATAAGACTTCTAAAAGATATATTTTAACTGAAACTTTGCAACTAAATAGTAACCCCAGGAAGAGAAAGTGGAAAAAAAGAAAGAGCAAAAAGAAACAGCTTGTGTGTATTTGGATTACTTGGTGACTTTTGGATTTTTGTCTATTATATTTGAATGACTAAAATCAATCGGGTGGTTGTTTAAATTTTTTTACAATGGCATCACTTTTTGATGAATTGAAAATGGAACTTAAAAAGTACAAAAAAGAGGCACAAGAAGGGAAGGGTTCCTTTGGCTTTGTTTTTCAATTCTTAGAAATGGAGATTTGGAACTATGAGAAACAACAAGAAGAGACTGCAAAACAAGAAGACTGGGACAAAGAAGAAGCCATCTTTAATGAACAAGTAACTCTATGTGGGGAAGAAAAAGGAAAGGGGGGAAAGAGGATGGAGAATTTAAGACTTAAAAAAACAACCAAAGAAAAGAAAAATAATTTGAAAAATAAGTATAATACTGGAAAACAACAGAAAAGGGGAATACAGAAGAGGGAAGTAGAGGTAGAGAGACAAAGAGGTAAAAGGGGGAGGGAGAAGAAGAGAGGGAAGAAGGAAAGGAAAAGAAGTCACAGGTTCGGAGCAAGATATAAAGAAACAGGACCTATTTAGAGATAATGGGTAAAAATTTGATTGAAAGGGGGATTCTGTAAAGGTACATGAGATTGTGTTGTTATATTTGAAATAGAAATAACTTTAGAAAATTGGAAACAACATATGATTAGAATGAGGGATAGAATGGTTAGTGTAACTTAGTGAAATGTTTGTGAATAAAGTAAATGAAATAAAATAAATGAGAAAATTGAATTAGGAAGGAATGGGAACACTTTAATTAGTTAATGTTTTATAAAATATAAGTGAAGAGGGGGGAAATTGATTATGGAAAGTTAATAATTGTTCCTATAGAGGTATGATATTTAATTGAAAAGTAATGTGAAAAATCTTAAGATTTTAATGAATTTTAATATTAATGATAGAATTGAATTGGAATGGAATGTTGTTTTAATTATATATATTTATATTTTTTTCTTTTTTAAAGAATATTGTGTGTAGTTTAAGAATGTACCAAACAGAATCCGAATGGATGCTATGTATTATATTGAGTGTTATAATTTTAGGGGAAAGATATAAAGGCGTCATACTCCAATCAGTAACGACAGGAGAAATTTTGTTTAATGAGAAAAGATAATAGATAATTGAAACAGGAAGACAAACATATAAATACAATGATTTGAATTGAGATGAGATAATTAAAATAAAATTGAGAAAATTAAAAGAGGGGAGAAGCTATGTAGAAAATGTAAAATTGCAATAAGATATGGAATAGAATATAAAAATGAGCATGAATCTGAAATTGTGTCTGCACGAAGAAATGTAACCCGGGATTATGCTGCTTTCAAAAAAGATGTTTTAATTGTGTTTCTTTCTTTTTGTGAAAACTCAAATAAAATTTACAAAAAAAAAAAATGTTGGCAGTTTGGTGGTTCAAATCCTAGCACCGCGTAACAAGAATGAGCTCCCATTACTTGTCCCAGCTTCTGCTAGCAGTTCGAAAGCATGTAAAAATGCAAATAGAAAAATAGGGACCACTTTGGTGGGAAGGTAGCAGCATTCTATGCACCTTCGGTCTTTGGTCATGCCGGCCACCGGACCATGGAGATGTGTTCGGACAACGCTGGCTCTTCAGCTTTGTAATGGGGGTGAGCACCGCCCCCTAGAGCTGGAAATGACTAGCACATATGTGCAAAGGGAACCTTTACCTTTATATAAGGTACCTTTACCTATACCTTTACAAAAACAAATAGCTCAGAAATCTGAGGCTCACTATTTAACTGCCATTTTAACTTCGATCGGTCAGTAAATGGATGGTCGTAAGTTGAGGACAACTTCTATGTTTTCCCCAGGTGGATCTCTAGGCGGCTATTTCTTCAGCTACTGGTAGTCCTCGACTCACAACATTTCATTTAGTGACTGAAAAAAGTGACTTTTGACAGTATTTCTGTTATGGTTAGTTGGCAGCAGGTGCGGACGGCTGAGGAGATCAAGGACTCAGATGAGGGTCCAGGACCGTTAGGGAGTGGACTGCTGTCTTCAGAGATTGTGGGGCCTGGCAGCAGTGATGAGGAGGTTCCCGAGGAGCCTGTGCCAAGTGCATGTGCACGCAGGATTGATCGTAAGAGAGAGCAGTTATAGCAGCACAGGTGACTCGGGAGTAAGGCTGCAACTTAATGGCCCCTCCTTCAAGAGGATAAAAGCCAGGTTTGAAGAAGCGTTCTTTGCATAAGGCAAAGACTCTCTGAAGCTCAGCCTTGTGGACATCATAGTTAATATTTGAAAAATCTTGTAAACTAGTTCTTATCTCTGGGTTTTTGGCAGCCTTGACAAACAACTTGGCAAGGCTCTTTCTTGTTGGAGCTAACTAGTTGGAAGCAGCCTTTTATCTGTGAGGAAACAGAATATGTGGATTAAACCTTAAAAGGTGGGGGCTGCTGCCTTTGTCTTGTGTTTGCTCTCTTGGAACCAGGTTGGGTCAGAACAATTTCACATTTACAATGGTGGCAGCATCCCCATGGTCATGTGATCAAAATTCAAAGGGTTGGCAACGGTTGATTCATATTTATGACAGTTGCAGTGTCCTGGAGTCATGTGATGACTTTTGGTGACCTTCTGACAAATAAAGTCCATGGGGAAGCCAGATTCATCTAACAAGCTTGCCACAAACTTAACAACTTAACAACTGTGTCAAAAAAAATGTCACAAAATGGGCAAAATTCACTTAGCAACTGTCTTGCTTAACAACAGAATTTTTGAGCTCAGTTGTGATCGTAATTCGAGGACAAGCTGTATATGGCTGGAGTTGTTACACAGATTTATAAAAGTATTGGTTAAGAACTCAGTGTTGTATGGAAAGAATTCCAGGATCGTCCCAAAGGTGCCTTTTCAAGAGGCAACTGGACTTTCTGTTTTTTCTTTGAAGACGTTTCACTTCTCATCCAAGAAGCTTCTTCAGTTCTTCAATGTCTTCAAAGAAAAACCAGAAAGTCCCGTTGCCTCTTGAAAAGGCACCTTTGGGACAATCCTGGATGACCGAGAATCTCCATAGACTATTGTTGTTCCAAACATTCAGTGAAAGCCCCAATAAGGTTCAGGGAGTGAAAAACCCCAATCAACGAGAGATTAATCTCTTGGGACACTTTGCAGAATGGCAGGAGAATGGCCGTAGCTCTCATTTCATTCAGATCTAGTGTAGCTCATCCTATCCCGCTTCTTAAAGGACACTTTTTCAAAAGACGGTTTCCATCTCAAAAAGTGTGGTGCCGGATGTCTTGAATTGGACAGGAGGAGGATCGTCGACACTTCTGTCCTGCCGTTGTCACACGCCCTAAAAAATAAAAATGTAAACAAAGGAAGGAGAAAGTGTCTGCTTCTTGTTAGTGGAAAAAATTTTGTTGTCGTCAGAATTGAATTTTCCCTGTCCCCTCCCTGAAATAGCCTCAGCAGATCTTGGCAGCCTATCATTTGCCATAATGAAAGTTTTGATTGCACTCTCATCTTACTCATCTTCTGGTCTGGTGGCTGAAGAGTTCTAAACACTCTTCCTTGGAAGAGCAAGCCTTGTGTCTTTCAACCCTATGGACAACACCTCACCTCACTACGCCAACAAACCCAATCAAAATGTAAAGATCTTTATCATTTACTTTGGCAACCTCAGAATGTATTGTATCATTGAATGGAAGATGAATACAGCTTTGTACGGTATAGGTTGACTTTGCCTTTTCTTTTTCCTCTGGGTACAAACTGCCTTATTTCCCAGAGACTGAGCAGAATTGTACAGTTGGGGGCTATGTAGCCACCTCGGATTTTCTTAATAATATCCTTACTTAGGGACAGACCGTCATACCAGTCAAATAGCATTCTTCTTCTTGGACACATTGCATTGAAGGCAAATAGATCAAAGTGGTTAATGAATGGGTGTGGGTTTTACTCAGCCACAACCCTGTTTTTTCCCATGCAGGATAGAATGAAGAAGAGGGAAAACAATCCATCACATACCAACTGATGATTAAAACCAAAAGAAACCCTGTAGTGACTCTATTTTAATTTTAACTTTAAGACAGCCATTTCCGATAATCCAGAGTTGATTCTGGGGAAAGAATGCCAACAGCAAATGAATGAATGAGGAAGACGTCATTTCAAAGCAAAGTTTTGTTTTTAATTTTTCAGCGACTCTGTGATGTTTCATATTCGGTAGATTACAAGGCTAAACCCTTATTTTGGTTTATTTTTCAATAAACCTCAGCACTTGAAGCACCCTCGGTTCTTTCTGAAGCTTTTAAAGGTGATCATTGAACAGTTGTGAACATTTCATTATGACAGCAGAATCATGCAGAAATTGAAAAGAAAGAAAAAGGATATTAAAATAATCCAAGATTGAGATAATAGACGAAGGTCATCATCATGCCGGAGATATTCTCCTTCTTCCTTCCACTTCAAATCTTCTCTAGAAAGAAAAGGTTTAGGAGGAACTCATCAGTGAAACAACTTATGTTTCTCCCTATTCATTTTGGAACACATCACTCTTTCTTCTTGTATTATTACCTCCTTAGTTACAATGTTCAAGCAACAATGCGTAGCATTTAGCAGCCAAAAATATTGCAAATTCCTGAGATATATGTTATCTTGAAACCACTTATCAACTCATTCAGTATCCTTACCTTCCCTGGTGGAAAGGTGTTTAGGAGCCATTGAGTTGGACTCAGCTTGAGACGTGACTGGCAATGCAAATCCAATTCCATGTTTTGGACTGCAAAAACATTTTTTTCAGGGCCACCATGGTGAACAACCCAAATCTAGCCCAAGACATTATTATCTGAGACAGAGAAGAAATGTCCATGTGGAAGAATCCAAATCAAGATTTAGAGTAACCCCATTATTTGGACTCATTGGGCAGAATAGAAACATTTACCAGCAACTCTTCCTGGGAACACACTTCGATGCAGATGAAGTAATTATTGTCTGCCTGTGGATGGCAATAAAGGATGCTTCCTGAATCATCTAAGACAGGGGTCCCCAACCACCGGGCTGTGGACCGGTACCGGTCCGTGGAACATTTCCTACTGGGCCACCGGTTTGCTGGGCGCTGCCATCTTGTTTGACGAGAAAGTGTTTCCGGGTGAGCTTTTCTGGTTGGAAAGTGGCGTTTGGGTCCTGAAGGAATCCTTGCGCCTTAGTTTCATCGAAGGGAGGGGCTTCGAACGAAACTAAGGCACGAGGATTCTTTCAGCACCCAAGGCAAGGCGAGCCGAGCGACCATCCCAAAGCCCATCGACAAAGGTACAAAGGAGGAGTTGAAGGTGGCGGGGAGAAGCGGGGGACAGCTGGCTGGCCGGTTGCTTGGCTCACCTTGCCTTGTCATGCGTGCTGATGCCGGTACCGGGCTGCGGATCATTTTGTGATGCCGGTACCGGGCCGTGGCACAAAAAAGGTTGGGGGCCACTGATCTAAGACACAGGTGTCAAACTTAACCGTGTCACATTGCTGTCATGTGATATTTCACAATGTTTTTCCCATTCACAGAGCTGAGGTGGGGGTGGCCTATGTGTGTGATGCATCCCGGACTGCAGGCTGTCAGTTTGACACCCCCTGAGTTCTAAGACTTCACTCAGTTAATGATAGAAACAAACATGTTGCCGTCTCTACCTAATTACTGGAATTATGGTTTAGAGCAATTCAATCAACTGGTCCTTGACCTTCCTAGACAGAAAGTCTACATAGGCCTTTCAGTCTGATTTGGGCCTTCGCTTGAAAAACAACTATCCTTCTAGGGCTGATGAGTCTCTTCTGCTGGTTCAGCCTCTTGCTTCTTTGACTTCCAGCTTTAGCTTTTGGCCGAGACCTCCAAACTTCATCTCTTCAGGATAGCTCCTTACACCAGTGGCCCCCAACCTTTTTTGTGCCACGGCCTGGTACCAGCATCACAAAATGATCCGCGGCCCAGTACCGGCATCGCAAAATGATCTGTGGCCCGGTACCAGCATCAGCACGCATGGCAAGGTGAGCTAAGCGACCGGCCAGCCAGCCAGCCGTCCCCCGCTTCTCTCCGCCACCTTCAACTCCTCCTTTGTACCTTTGTTGGTGGGCTTTGGGATGGCTTCGGGACGGTCTCTTGGCTTGCCTTGCCTTGGGTGCTGAAAGAATCCTCGCACCTTAGTTTTGTTCGAAGCCGCCCCCACCTTCGATGAAACTAAGGCGCGAGGATTCCTTTAGAACCCAAATGCCGCTTTCCAACTGGAAAAGCTCACCGGAAGCACTTTCTCATCGAAACAAGATGGCGGCGCCCAGCAAACTGGCAGCCCAGTAGAAAATGTTCCACGGACCGGTACCGGTCCACGGCCCGGTGGTTGGGGACCCCTGCCTTACACAATTCCTGAATTCTAGTTCTTGGTTACTTTTTTTTTCTCATTTACATCCTGTTTTTTCTACCAAATATAGCTTTTGCACATAGCAGAACAACATTAAGCTAGCATTCACGTTTATTCCTAATTAAATTACTATTCACATTCATATCACACTCATCATAGCTATAAATGTTCTCCTTTTCAAGTATCCTAGAATGCTCTTACACTGTGGGAGAGATGAGCAAAAAAAAGCAGAAAAGAAAAAATGAAACATTCAAATTGAGATACCTATTAATTAAAAAGATGTAAATTATTATTCTGTATGGCCCTCTCTTGGGTGCCTTCAAGCAATCTTTAAAAATTAGTATATGTCTAGTTTAATGAAAAGAAGGACTAGGGAAGACATGATAGCAGTGTTCTGACATCTAAGGGATTGCCGCAAAGAAGCGAGAGTCAACCTATCCTCCAAAGTACTTGAAAGCAGGACAAGAAACAATAGGTGGAAACTAATCAAGGAGAGAAGCAACCCAGAACCAAGAGAGAGAAAAGCAACCCAGACAAATTTTATGAGAGTTAGAACAATTAATCAGGGGAACAACTTCCCTGCAGAAGTTGTGAATGCTCCAACACTGGAAATGTTTAAGAAGAGATTGGACAACCAATTTGTTTGAAATGTTGTAGGGTTTCCTGCCTGAGCTGGGAGTTGGACTAGAAGACCTCCAAGGTCCCTTCCAACTCTGTTATTCTGTTTTTCTGTTAACTCAGTTTTTATCCCCAGACTTTGGATTCGTGGGTTGGACAGGCCTCTCTGGGTTGGGGCTGATGTGGTTGGAAACGCTATTGTTCCCCAGACCATCACTGAAATGTTTTTTTAAAACTTCTGAAGTGACCTACAGACATTATGGCTTTGCACAGCCTAGAAATCTAATAAATACACAAATAAATCTTTGGTCATATAGCCTGGGGTGGAAGAATCCAAAATTTCAACAAACTTGTCCAATTGGTCTCCTTCGTTAAATTACTTAGCTGCCACTTACTGTTTCCTTAAGCAACCTTCTGGTTCCTGGCTAAGGAAGTAATAAGAAAGGACTGTGGGACTGAATAAGAACTATTTAAAATTTGAATATAATTTTGTCAGGGCTCCATGAATAATAGAATATTGGAAAACAATTACTGGATAGACCTCATTAATAGCATAGTGCATGAGATATACCTAGCTTTTTTATTTTGCTGTTCCTTTTCTTTCTTTCTTTTTGTTATTTTTTTTAAAAAAAATCAATATAGCCATTTATTTGTGACTCATATATGATTCAGTGTTTTCATATTGGGATTGTGGCAGCTAATAATAGTAATTTCAGATCTGGAAACAAAATTCTAGTATCTGTCCTTCATATATTTTGGGTTTAATTTATTCTAGCCACTGTAAAATGTAAAACAGATCAACTCTGAAAAGAGAAAACCTCTAACAGGAAAACGAATCCCAGTTAATGATGATCCTTAAAAGTAATTACTACTCCCACAGGCAACATAGAAATTGATATTATCTGGGTGCAGAAAGAAGAATAAAGAACAGCAAAACTGCCCAGTTTCCTTCTCAGTAATTCCAGTTTCTCATGAGATGTCAAGATGTGAACCAAAATAGCATTAAAGTCTGGATCAGCATAAACAGACAGAACCGCCTTTCCGCCTACACTTGTTTGAGACAGTAGGCTAAGTACAGTAATTTCAATAGATACTAAACAGAAGCCCTCCACTTGTATTGCTAGATGCAGTGAATTGGACTGAGCCACACAGGCAGAAAGTTCCCCTGGTTTATTGCCCAGTGCCAATTATAGGACAATCAATATACAGCTGGTTGTTCAGCACTTCACAAAGAGAGAGAAAATATATTTCAATGTGTGCCCAGGGCAGTGTTTTCCAACCGTGGCAATTTCCAGGTGTGTGGACTTCAAACCCCATAATTCCACAACCGATATGAGGATTTGGGGTCCACACATACCTATATGTTACCAAAGTTGGGTTGAGGAGCATGTCACACATGTACATGTTAACAAGTCTTTAAAGCATCTGCTTCTTTAACCAGAGTAATACTTTTTCTGCAGCTTCCTGATGTATGTATGTATGTATGTATGTACATAATCACACACACACACACACACACACACACACCTGAACAACAAAACAGAAAATATATATTTCTTGGAACTGGCCTGACCATGTCTGCATGCAAACAATCTTGGGTTTGGTTGTAAAGGATCAAAGGATCTATTCTAGAGGATCTATTCCAATCTACTCTAGATTGGTCTGGAAAAGATCACTTTTTGAAACGCTGATAGAGCTATTTCTAACCAGTGAAGAGAACATACTAAATTAGGGAGACAATGTTCTGCCTTTGTAATAAGGCATTGCTCTATATTGTAGAAAGTCAATTTTATTGTAGAATTCCACCACACCAGTCTCCTTTTTCTTTTTTTTCCCCTTTTCTTTTCTTTTTTACAAATGATGCTGAAGGAATCCCAAGATGTTTTTCCCACACTTGGTCTTCAAAACCCAGGGATTACCAATGTATTTAAGCACTGAGCTTGCAAATGCTATCTTCAATACATCCTCCTTCTGCTTATATTTCTCAACTGCTGTATGCCGAAATTATAAATCAATCGGTGCCGCCAATAATTTCCACCCTTCCCTGAGAACTCCCTGAAGTCTGGGATCAACAAGCAGCTTCTCTCTTGTCCTTCATGAAACAGGAGCAAAGCAAAAAAAAAAAAAAAAAAAGGAACAAAGACTTTGCTTCTCATCGACTGGGAAAACAAACAAATGCACAAACCCCTTGACTTTTTTTTTTTTAATGGGAAGATTTTTAGAACACTTTGCTGGTTTGCTGTTGGCATCCTGTGAGCCTAGAGGGGAGTTTAGCAACAGAGGTATAGTCAGAATACTGCAGGCCTTTGAAGAATCAGGATAGAAAGACTATTTGATGCTTTTGATCTTGATGTTGGAGAAGACCCCTAAGACTACCGGAGAACAAACCGGTGGATTACAGAACAAATCAGTCTCAAATTTCCATTCAAGGCACAAAATGACAGGGCTCAGATTACCATACTTTGAATATATCACGCAAAGACTCCGCTCCCTTGAGAAATTTATAATGCTGGGGAAATTGGAAATGAAAAGGAGGAAACAGACAACAGAAAAGTGGATAGGTTTGATTACAGGAGGGATGGGTGCACTGTTGGAAGATTGAAAGGCCAGACTGGAGATACATCATCCTGGAGAAGTGGTCCCTTCCGTGTGGCCACTAAGATTCAACACCACATTGATGGCACAACATCCATTCATTTCTAACAGTAAGAACAGAAGAAGTGTCCGGTCATCCATTAAAGCTTTGTCAAATTAGTATTCTTCAGAAAATTTATAAAACTGAAGTTTAGCAGCAGGTTTGGGAACAGTCACACATTTTTGTTGTGTAAGTATGCAGTAAGTATCCCTTTTCCCTTTAGAAAAGAATTGTGTTGACTTTAGGTTCAGAAAGGATGAAATAATAATAATTACCATTGTTGCCAAATACCCTTGCTTCTTGAGTAGGATTTTTTTGGGTGCTTTAATGGAGAATATTATAGCTGTGGGAGTTGCATACCCTGTTGATCAACCAATATATTGAATAGCCACACAGTACTTTGTCACCACCTTCTATTGTGCTCATGTGACAAAAAGCATCTTAAAAATGAAAGGTCAGCTGTAAAAATCCCATTTACCTAAATTATTCAGGCTTCTTCAGCATAAAGTGTTGTGAATTCCTTTGTTTGCAGATATATAAAAAGGCATCAATTAATTTGAAGGAACCTGCTCTCTATCTCCATCCTCATTCCACCTCAGAGGTCTCCAAACTTGGCAATTTTAAGACTTGAGGACTTCAACTCCTAGAATTCCTCAGTTCTGGGAGTTGAAGACCACAAATCTTACAGTTGCCAAATTTGGGGGCCCCTGTTCTTCCTGGTGAAACCATTGGTGATTTCCTAAGGAAGGCAGAATCCAGGCTAACAATAAATGAGATTTTCTAATTAGCATAACACCAACACTCCACCAACCTTGTTATGTGAGAATATGCAGGACCTGAAGAAGAGAAAGCCAGGCAGGATGAAAAAAATTGCCTCAGGGGCTAATCTTCTCCTCATGGTCTAATGAACGAAATATTGTTTCAAATGGCCAGTTGACTCCTATTAGACTTCCTGCCTCCCAACCCATCCTCCCTGCTGCTTGTTTGTACTTTGTTGAGAGGAATTTTTAAGAGCAAATTAGGGACTTGTGCTTCACATCTGGCACATGGCTCCCCTGATAGTAGCCTGCAGAGGCATTGCTGGCAGCCATTTCACAGGTGACCTCCTTCGCTCAGCAAAGGCAGGAGAACATTGCCAGCAAAGCAAGGGGTTACCTGGGGCAAATGGGACACGACAGCAGAAAGTTTTTGCATCTTTTATACCTGCTACGGTTGCAGGTGAGACAAGACTAAGCAGCACAAGATTCACAAGTGGAACTGTCCAATAAACCAATGTCCAGATCAGTGGTGCATTTCAAACATTTTTACCATCGGTTCAGTGGTTTTAGCTTGGTGGGTGCGCTTTGCATGCGCACACACTTTGCACGTGCGCACAAGGCAAATGCACACTTTGCACAGGGGCAGAGGCTTTCCGATTCACCTCCTTCAATCTTGCACTCTCCCTGTTGCTTAAGCAGCTGCCACACGGAAAATTGTTGTGCCACATAAAGCACTGCGCTTCAAAAGCAGGATATAAAGGGAACCCAGGTGGGCACGTAGGCCCAACAGCAGATCATTGGAGAGAACCAGTTCAGTCTCCACTGCTCATCTGAGCTACCGGTTTGGCAGAACTGGGCCGAACCAGTAGAATACTACCACTGATCCAGATATCCTATGTATTTATTCTTTACCTCTTGCGTCTTCCTACCATAAAATTCAAGGCCTTGAAAAATAGGTTTCTCTAGAGGTAATGGTCAAACTAAGGATGGGATCATGTTGCTTTAGATCAGGGGTGTCAAACTCACAGGCCGCAGGCTGGATGTGTCATGTGCTGGCCACGCCTGGTTTAGCAAAGGAGGGAAAAGTCATGGTATGTCATGTGATGACGTGATGATGCAAGTTTGACACTCCTACTTTAAATCAAATAGGTTGATTTAGGGGGCCACAGACCATATTTAATTCATTTTGAGAAGCTGAGGGGTGCAGAGCAATGGCACAAAATATACCTGTTATCTTATAAATCGCTTGACAAAATAAATAAATAAATAAATAAATAAATAAATAAATACATAAAGTTCACATCATGCACATGAACAAGTTCAGATGTCTATGTTGTGTCTGTCTCTTTGGGTGTGCACATTCTAAATTATTATGCATGAACGTGAATTTCTCTTTAAAACACTTGTGCTAAATCTATTTTCCTAATTGAACCTGTTTTAATTATGCAGTTATGCATAAGTGAGCAATTGTGCAATTGCAGCTCCAGCTTTTACACCATTCTTTTGCCATTATTCTCCAATCTTATGTAATAAAACAGAGCTATTGGATATGGGTTGTAAAAATCCTTGTAGGGTAGGTGCCTATAGAGAGAAGTAGCGAATGTATAGTTTCTGCATCTCTATGCTGCCATCTACTGGTCCTCTGAGATTTTGCAACCTAGACATTACTACGTTTATAAGACATATAATTTATGTCAAAACTTCTAGAAGCACTGAGAATCTGAGAAGCAATCTAGCAAAAATTAAATCAGTGGCCTTATATTAAGCCAGGCCATTGATCCATTTGGTTCAATCTTATTGCATGGACACATAGCATCATTTAAGGAGAATATTTGTAGCTCAGGGTTGACATGAGAGTTTTTTTTTTTGGTGTTCTCTGAGCTTGGTTGTTTTCTTGCAGATATTTCTTTGCTCAAACTAGGTAACATCATCAGTGCTAAAAAACGAAAAATCTGCAAAAACAAAACACCAACAACCAAATTCAGAGATCACCAAAGATCCCGGATACATAGTAATTTTCCAAAATATCCAGAAATCTTTCCCAGTGCTATCTGGAAATGCTGACAACTCACCTTGGGGCCTTGTTGCACATAGATCATGTGCTCTATGTTGGCAAGTTGAAGATGTCGAAGATATTCAGAATTACCTGGCAGAGTAGAGTACGTTCATTCGGGTATCATCACTTAGCTTAGTGCTGTTCGCTGTTCCCATAAATTCAGCAAGTTCAGCGTAGCCCCTAGAGTCTCCAGGCTGCATCTTCCCTTAGAGAAATCATGCCTGCATTAGAAGCCCTACTCCAGAGCTAGCTATGAATCCACTTTTTAAATGAAATAAAACATGAAATTATAGGCAATGAGATGAACTCTGAAATCCCAGAGTAGGGGCATGAAAGGAGTAGGTAAAAATATTAATTTAGAATAGTGAATATAGCGAAATACCTACATTGTGAATGTAACAGTCAATATGTCTATCCAGGCATCACCCTGAAGCAATGGGCAAGTCCACTGTATTGAAAATAATCCAAACGAGGTTCTTAAATTTATAATTAAATTGCATCCTATTTACATCACTTGCAGCAATCCATCTTATTGGTGTGACATTGTTAGAAAAATCACCCCACTTTGCAAATGACATCATTATACTAATAATATAAAGCGCTATGAATGTGAGACCCAGTTTGGTGTAGATGATAAGGCATTAGGCTAGAGATTGGGAGATTAGTCTTGCCTGAGACACAAAGCTAGTTAGATAATCTTAGGCCAGTCATTCTTGCTGAGCCCTGGGGAAAAGGCAAAAGGGAAAAATGTTTTTGGACTTAAGAGTAAGGAGAGGAGCTGCATTTTCCTGGATATGTTAAATCAGGATAAGAGGTCAAAGGTAAGGATGCAATTATTTTTGTCATAGTATAGGTATCCGTTAGCAATGTTATACTATTCCACATAAATCCAATGCTAGCAAGATTGAGGCTATCAACTTTCTTCTTCTTCTTCTTCTTCTTCTTCTTCTTCTTCTTCTTCTTCTT
>NW_020769315.1:29484992-29550182 GCF_900518735.1 Pseudonaja textilis | reverse complement strand
CTTCTTCTTCTTCTTCTTCTTCTTCTTCTTCTTCTTCTTCTTCTTCTGTAACATCTGTCATTGGACATTGGTGATTGGGTTGACGATCCTATTTTTATCAAATGCTGCACAAAAAAATGTGTTTGAGTTTTGTCCAAACCAGTCTCTTAGATTTTGAAGCCATGATGTTCTTCTTCTGCCTGGACTTCGTTTGCCTTCAATCTTTCCTTGGAGGATTAAGTGAAGATGCCGTATTTTTCTGGGTGTCGCATCACATGTCCACAATATTCTAACTTTTGCTTTTTTTATGGTTTTGATGATTTTCCCTTGGCTTTCTCAGGTGGCTTATCATCTCCCCATTTCTGATTTTGTCAACCCAACTTATATGTAACACCAACTCTAAATCCACATTTCAAATGCTTCCAGTCTCTTCAAGTGGCTTTCTGTCAGAGATCAACTCTCCAACTATCAACTTGACTTAATTCATTTTGAAATGCAATAAAGAATGGAACGGAATAAATAATTAGAGATCCTCGCTTTGCCTACCTCACACCTCAAATTGTAATACTGCCTCATTGTGGTAAAGAGATGTTCTGGGAGGGCTGAGCCAAGAAGGCTGGGTATAAATATCAAGATTGTATATCCCAGCAGGGTCACCCAAAATTTATCCCAGCTGCCCACCTGAAGCAAGCCAAAATCTGTATCAGGCCACAGCAAAAGAGGAAGATGTTGGAGGCAGATAAACAATTTAGAGACAATGATTTTATATTGAGCAGGAGAAGGCTGTGGTAAATAGCTTTTGTGTTTAACCAAGATGGTACATGGATAGTGAAAGATTAATGGCATAGTGCGAGATGTTGGGCCCCTCAGGACATCTAGTGCTCAACGTGTTACTGAGAGAGAGCTTCAGCTCTTTGTAATACCAACAGTGTTTGTGGCTGATGAGATTAAAATCTTATGGATTTTTAGTGGCTGATAGTGCCATGCGGTAAAGGGAAGGATGAAACAACAAAGACTGAACTATAATGGGAACATGGAACATAAGAAACACAACGAACACAGAAAAGCTCAGCATGGTCAACGATGAAAGAAACTGGCTATGCATTTTAGGTACTGATGAAGTAAATGGACTGGAATTGGTTATTTTCAGTCAAAAGATTATGGTAAAGAAGGAAGGAAAGAAAGAAGGAGGCAAAGAAGCAAAATCATTAGACTGATATACTTCACAGTGCTTTACAGCCTTCTCTAAGCGTTTTACGGAGTCAGCCTATTGCCCCCAACAATCTGGGTCCTCATTTTACTGACCTCGAAAGGATGGAAGGCTGAGTCAACATTGAGCTGGTGAGAATCGAACTGCTGAACTGCTGGCAGCTGACAGTCAGCAGAAGTATCCTGCAGCAATATTGCATTCTAACCACTACGCCAGCATCTCTTAGGAAGGAAGGAAGGGAGGGAGGGAGGGAGGGAGGGAGGGAGGGAAGGAAGGAAGGAAGGAAGGAAGGAAGGAAGGAAGGAAGGAAGGAAGGAAGGAAAAGGGAAGAAGGCAGGGAGGAAGGCAGAGAGGGAAGAAGGAAGGAAAAGAAGGAAAGAAGAATTTTCATAGTTAGGGAAGATATAGCAAAGACAATTGTATGGACAACTCCATAGTTATATGTTTATGCTTCAAGCACTGTTGCAGAAGAAATGAAACTGATGAGTATTATGGTCAAGTCCAATCTGAAATCAACAGAACATGTAAACATGATGTGCTGCTTGTAATTGGTGATGAGAATGCCAAAGTTGGAAATAGCAAGGAGGGAAATATAATTGGGCTGTATGGCCTAGGGAACAGAAATGAAGCAGAATAACTAGTCAATTTCTACAAACCCAATGGATTCTTCAATCTTCAAGTAATCCTTATAAGGACATCACCAAACAGAGCACACAGAAATCAAATTGACTATCTTATTGGCGCAAGGAGGTGGAGGGACTCAGTTATAACAGCAAAGATGTAGCAAGTAATTCATTGCAGAATCAATCGCAAACTGCTCATGTGTAAGTTTCACATCAAACTAAAATGGAAGAACAAGACTAATCAGTTTCCACAATGTAATCTTGAGCCATCTTTATCATTCTCGAGAACATCAAGAATTGCTTTGAAATCCTGAATCTCATTAGTAGGGAACCAGAGGACTTTTTGGAATGAAATCAAAGAAGTTATTAAGCAGGACTGTGAAAAGTGACTGCCAATAACCAAGAAACAGCAAGCTAGATGTCAGAACACAAAATACAAATTACCCAAAAAAATAAGATCCTGGGAAGGAACTTAAAGAATTTCACAAGCTTTTTAGAACACACATAGAGCAGTATTAGAATGACATCTGTAAAGCTACTGAAGATGGAAACAGACTTAAAAAAGCACACAAAAAGGATATTTTTCAAAAATTATCTGAACTCAGAAGGAGACTGCAACTTCAGTTTGGTGTGCTAAAGAAAGCCAACAGACAGGTGGTAAGATCAGAGATGGAAATGGTATAGTGTATAGCAATTCTGTACAGCAGTGTGGTGGCCTAGAAATTGAGCTCTCACCTCACAATCAGTAGGCTGTGAGTTCAATCCTAGGTAGCGGCAGGTTTTTCTCTCTCTGGGTTCAAAGGGAAAATATCTGCTGGGAACTGCACATAGGCATCAGGAAGGGCATCTGACTAGTAAATGCTTAGGTCCATTCAGTAACCCTGACTCCACCTTGATGCAAATTTCAAGGCTGTTAAAAGAAAAAAAATACAATTATGTACATTAGTTATGTCAACATCCAAGATACCTTAAGTAATATGTCCTATTTATAAGAATCTTTAATACTAGAGGAGGTAATTGGGTGATTACTGTGATCATTACAAAGTTGGAAGTCTACATGAGTTGTGGGAATAACCATAGAAGTAAGGCTAGCATGTAGGCTTGTCATGCAGTCCTTGAGAAAGATATACAGATGCCAGGAAGCAGGCATGCTTACTAAGATCAGAATTGTTCAGGCAATGGTTTTCCCTGTGAAGAAGCAGGATAGAAAGCATATTGATGCCTTTGAAATTTTCTGTGAGAAAAGATGCCTGAGAATATTATAGATGGCCAAGAAAACCAACAGACGGGCCATAGAACAAATTGATCCAGAGTTCTCACTCCCGGCAGAAATGACCAGGCTCAAATTATTGTATTTTTCTGGGAAGACCTCCCTCCCTTAAAAAGTCTGTCGTGATATGAAAAGAGGGGACAAGATGATGGATGCAAGATGAAGATTGTATTTTTGAGGGAACAAAGAGACAGAAGGCCTGATTCTTGCAACCCAAGAACAAGCCATCAGAACAAATGTAATCAAAGCCAGAATAGAAAAATCTGCTGATGACCCCAAATGCAGACTCTGCAAAGAAGCGGATGAAACCATCGATCACATACTGAGCTGTTGTAAGACTATCGCTCAGACTGACTACAAACAACATCAAAACACAGTTGCTCAGATGGTCCACTGGAACCTGTATCACAACTACAATCTGCCTGTAGCAAAGAACTGATGGGATCATAAGCCTGAAAAAGTGGTTGAAAATGAGCATGCAAAACTACTGTGGGACTTCCAAATACAGACTGACAAAGTTTTGGAACACAATACCCTGGATATCACAGTTGTGGAGAAGAAAAACGTGTGGCACCTGGTGACATCAGAATCGATGAGAAACAACTCGAAAAAATCACCAGATATCAGCACTTGAGAATCAAACTGAAGAGACTCTGGCATAAACCAGTGCAGGTGGTTCCAGTGGTACTTGGCACACTGGATGCTGTGCCTAAGGACCTAGGCAAGCACTTAAGAACAATTGGCGCTGACAAGATCACCATTGGTCAGCTGCAGAAGGCCACCTTACTGGGATCTGCTCGCATAATCCACCGATACATCACGCAGTCCTAAACACTTGGCAAGTGTTCGACTAGTGATTTGTGATACGAAACCCAGCATAATTATCTCGTTTGCTCTGTACACTGTTTTTTTGTGAATAATAATAATAATAATAATATACTTTTTTGCCATTAAATTTCTTTCCTGAGAGAGTTTTTCCCCAGCCAGAAGATAACCTGGACATTGGGGGCAAAGTTGGAGCTAATAAAGGGACTCTTATTGATTATCTGATTGTGTTGCCTTTGTGCCATGGCCCTGGTCATCACAACACCCAGAGACCAGACCCAACAAGCACACACACATGACAATCCTCAAACACACCCCACCTGTCAAGGTTCCCCATCCCCTAAAACACACACAAGCATCCACACAACATACCAAGGTGGTCCTTAAGTTCATCATTAAATGCAATTCTAGCTTTGGGATAAAAACTGTTCTTTTTGGGGCTGTTCTAAATGACTATGGCACCGTTAATTGCTCACAGGATTTTCTTCCAAATAATCCTCTCTGTTTGTTTGTTTGTTTTGTTTGCTTGTTTGCTTGTTTTAGAAAATCCACCTTTTCTCAGTGAAAACCTTCCTCCTCTCAAGCACATGTTTCAACATTTGGTCCCTCCATATATTATTCTAAAACTCAGACATTTAAAGAAAACATGGTGTGCTTAATAAACCTTTTGTTCCTCCTCTGACAGTTGGAAGGTAAGCTTTCCTCCAGCTTTGCTGGCATGCAAGGGGGATAATTAGGAATTTGTTAGAAAATATGCTGTACAGATAACAGAAAACTCCAGCCTAGCAAAGTACATCAGCAGATTTGTGGCTGTGTCACCAGACCAGGCCTTCCCGGGCTCTTGTGTTATAAGAAAAGAGGGCTGCTTTGTGCTCACAACTTGATCAGTTTACTTGAGAGGCATTCTCTACCAGTGATCCTGCCCCTGGAACTAGGTTTCAGCTGTGCTGCAGAACTGAGCTGCTGAAATCTAGACGACTACTATAGAGTAGAAAATAAATATAGAAAATATCCCAAACGTGTGGTCTGAGTTTTAATTGTTCTGTATCTTCTGCCAGAGGCAACAGTTCCTAGCCTGGATGTGAGATCAGCAGAAGTCATGGATGTACTTTGGAACAAATATACGGGAATCATCATATTGCTTGAGCTAATTAATTTCTTCTAAACCCCCCACCCCAAACCTAAAAGGTCATGATAAGATTCCCCTTGGCCTTCTTCTTGAGAAGCTGGTTTCTGAGATGGATGGAGAGACTCAGTAAGCAAAGACATGACCCAGGTCACATGTGTGCAACACCACATTTGGTAGCCAGGAAATGCTAGTCAATTTATCTCTACTGAATTGTCAAGTTCCATCCCATGAACTTCTAATATGCAAAGTCTAAATCCTGTTTTTTTCCTCTGGCAATGATTTGCTTTCAACCCAGCCAGTATCACTGCCTAGTTTTTTTGTCTCTGTTTCCATGGAGGAAAGGGGCACAGGAAAGGTTTTATTGCCTTAAGTTTGGGGTACTTATTCTAAGTTCCTCTTAGTCCTGCCTGCCATAAGTAGCACATGCTTGTCTCTATTTTACAAAGCAACAAATATGTGCTATGCAAATAAAAAACAGCTGCGTCTAGTTGAGAGGTAGAAAAAAGCACTGGCAATTTAGGGTAGTTTTTCTTCTGTCCAGTCATTCTTGCACTTTTGATCAAAGGTCTCTGCTCTTTGACCTATTTTTTTTTCTTCACCCTAGGGAATAGGGCTTTCTTATCCTAAACATCATTCAATGATCCATTTGCAGATCGGCTTTCATTCAAGGGTTGTGGTCAATGAATCAGCTAGGGGTAAGAAAAAAACCCTGAAGTAACTGAATTTTTAAACTACAGTATCCTAAAGCTTACGAGATGACTTTCAAAAATCTGTGAAGTATCATGCAGTGAGATTTATAGCTACCATAAATAGCATTATAACTTTTCTTTTGACAACGTTGAAGATTCTGTCATGGTGTGTCTTCTGGCAGGGGTGACCCGGTTACAAAGTCAGCTGTCGTGACAGTTCTGGTGAATTTCCCACGATAGACTTCCATTTGAATTCTAGTTCAAGATGGTAGATAGAAGCCCTAGTTGTTCAGTGAAGATTAAAGAGCAGCAGAAGGAATGAATTACAGGCTTTTTATTTTTCACTTCATAGCTATTATTTCGTGGTCTCGCCAGGAAAGAAGACGGTGTTTCTGCAGAGATCCCCACACAGCAACTAATTTACTCTATATGACATTTTTGCTGTGAAAAGAAAGTCTAATCTACCACTGACAGGCTTTCCATTGGTCTGTAGTGGCAGGATGGAAATGTGCCTTGACAACTGGCCAGAGAAATAGATTGGATTCATATCAGTCCACATATCATCACGACCATCAGTCCACACATCATCACCACCAGGTTAGGGAGGTGCCAGACTTTAATTTTTCTCTCGCAAGGTGCGGCTCATATGTGAAGTGACTACTCAGTTGGGTTGATTTACAAATTGAAAAAGTGACCTCTGAGACTGACAGTGGTTGCCTAAAGAGTCACCTTGGTTCTTGGTCATTCCGTTGGTCCTCATAGAATATAGGACTTTTAGTTCCTGAAAGGTTCACAAAGCTCCCATTTCCATTTTGACTCTATTGGAGTAATAATATCTAATTCACCCTTGGGAAACCATGAAACTCCATTTCCCTTCCTGAGAGGACTTCTCCATCATGGGTTCTTCTTGAAGTTTCTCACAATTTCCATATCATATTAGGAGTTACAGGTAGCGACGTTTAGATGTGCTAAATGATGAAGGTTACTTAACTTTTTAAGAAATTATTTGCCTGTCTATGGAGTTTCTCAATCATTCAGGTCATGGTTGTCCCAATGGTGCTTTTCTTTCCAAAAGGGTAACTGGACTCCTTGGGTTCTTTCATCCAAGAACTCATCTGAAGCACTAAAGAAGTTTCTTGAATGAGAAGGGAAAGTTTTCAAAGAACACCCCCCCCCCCAAAAAAAAAAAAGTATAGTTGCCTTTTGGAAAAAGCACCTTTGGGACTATCCTAGGAATTTGACTTTCTGAAAGCCTCCCTTAAACTGCACCAGCTTCAGATTTTACAAAAGGGATTGTTCATTGTAGTCCCATAATCAAATTCTTCATGTCTTGGCCTGCACAAAAGTCTCTTTTCATCTTCTTGGGAAACTGCATGCCACAATGTACCTCTTCAGTATATAAGGGTGATTATTTATTTCATGATTATTATCTAGCACATACCAGTTTCAAAGCTTTTAAGCCTGTGAATGCAGTAGATTTCATCAAGGTAACTGAGATGGATTCCTTCTTCCAGGGAAAGGGACAAAATAAGATCCATTGATATGGGAGCTGCAGAGCCCCAAAATTTCAAATGGCGTGTAAATTAAAGCATACCTCACATTTTTTATTTTATTTTTCCTTTCCGTCCTAAACCTCTCCATTTCACTGTTTGGCGCCTAGAATTAATCTGAAACAGCTTTATATTTGTCATCACTTGGAAAGATGTTAGTTTTGGAAAAACTAGAGATAAGCTAGGGAAGGGAAAGATGAGGGCAAAATCACTCTGATTCTGCTCTATTTTAAATTATGACATTCTAATTTGTACAGACAAAAACAATACTGGTTCTGCCAGATTCATTATTATATTAATAGTCTTGTGCATCCTGGAAATTTTCTTTTTTCTTTTTGAAGCAATTTCTTTCGCCATGAAAGCAATGGAGAACTTAAAGAAAAAAGAAATAACTTCCAGGAGTCACAGTCTTGAGGGATGTCACTGGAAGCATGGGGTAAAACCTTGGGGCCATGTTGTGAGTTGGAGGTTTTCTTTTACTCAGACTAACTAGTTTAAGCTTCTTAGAACTTAACAGATCTATATGTGGCTTTAGTTCAGTTTTTTTAAAAGATCATACCACTAAACACTGATAATGAAATGTCGACGTGTTTGGCCTGGACCTATGAAACTTTCCACAGCCAACTTGCCACGGCCAACTCACTGCAGCCAATTCACCATGGCCAACTTGCCACAATAGGACAAGAGTTGCACCAATAGTGAAGAAACAGTGGAATAGAATCATTAAAGAAAGGATGCCAAAGGAGGAACAAAATGAAATGTGAATGAAAAAAATTAAAATATTTTTAACTATTTTAAATAATGAAATTGAATTATTGAATTGTCCTGCAGCAAATTGGCTGTTGAAGCAATTCCCCTTTAGGAGAATGAGCGCATACAGGGAGACGTATTTGAGAGAAGTGTTTGAATAATACACACACAGTACACAGATACACTGTACAGTAAATGTAGGTTTTTACTTCCAGAAAGGTTTAAGCAAAGTCCAAAATAAGCAATCCAAAAGTCATTCACAGGTAAAATCAGTCAGTTTTCATCCAGGGATAATCCAAATATCAAATTTCAGTGTCAAAAACAGTTCAGTATCAGACTTACATTAAATCCAGTAATATCAGTCAATTAGAAGAAATGGAGCAACGGCAATACTTTCCAACAGAAGGAAACAGAGATACTCACACAGACTCTTCTGAGACTCAGACTAAACAACCCAGGTTTCTGGCTCCATCTTATGGCTGTTTGAGAAACCACACCCAATTGCATGCTCTTGCATTCCCTTAAAGATATAGTACTAAATGTTTATCCTGGTTTATATATTTCTAAGCCAAATAGCTGTTAGGTGACTCATATTCCTAACATTGGCCATGCAAATTGTCCCATGGTAAGTTAGCCATGATGAATTGGTGAATTAGCCATAGCAAGTTGGTCATGGTGAGTTGGCCTTGGCGAGTTGACTGTGTTGAGTTGTCCCATTCAGTTCCAGTGGAGCTATTGGTCTCATTACATTTCTGGCATCTTAAATGACAACAGGTTTATTATAGTCTGTAAATTTTTAAGCTGCCAGAATACAACCTTGCTGTTGAACATTCAATCTTTCAGAAATGCCTCGCCTAGAATGTCTGAGCACAAAGTCCATAAAAATGAAATGAAGATTTGATAGTTCCTGCATGCCGGTCCATATGTAGTTAGACAGCTCTCCAGATTGGACCTTCAATTATTCAGTTACCTAGGTTTGCATCATTAATTCCCGTGACCTTCAATTTCATGGTAAGATAACATATCGGGAAAGAACACTGCACAGTCCTGCTAACTCTGCTCTATTCGCCATTAGGGTGAAGAGGAAAGCATGTGAAGAAACTCAAAATGACACACTCACACACCTTGATGTGTAGTATAAGATGGGGCTGGCTTTCAGGGTGCTATTATTTTACCTTATAGCACAAAAATGTTCTTGGTATCCCTTCCAGGCCTTTTCCCTGACCTGGCCTACTTTGAAATCTGAAGAGGTCAGTTGTGTTCCAATAAGAAACAAGAATTCACAATTCATGGCATTTTGAAGGATCCCCAAGCAAGGAAGAAATAAAATGCCATGACAGGCATCATGGAAAGGAAGGGTCTGTCCACAGGGACTCCCATAGAAGAGGGCTTTGGAAAAAATAGGGCAGCTCTTGCATATATTTAGAAAGAAACAGGCCTTGGGAAACATCAGAAATCTGCAGGTCTATTTTTAATGCCGAAGAAGCAGCTCAAACTGAATTTGTGACATCTGAAATTGACCTGGATATGTAGATTCAATTTTCAGTTTCCTTTTTTTTCTGTTCCTCATCATGAAACTTCAATGCAGGCACTAAAAGCATTATTCCATGCTGTAGACCATTGTTTCTCAACCTTTTCTTCACCGCAGACCCCTTTTAAATATGTATTGTGGCCATTGACCATGGCCATGGACCACCAAAGATTTAATTCAAGATTTTAATGATAACATTTCTTCAAGCGTTCACAGATCCCGTGTGACAGCGTCGCAGGCCCCCAGGGATCCACAGACCACAGACTGAAAGCCACTGCTCTAGATTATACATAGAGCCTATATGGTATAGTAGTTAAGACTATTTTGAGACTTGTGTGTATAAACAAACAAACAAATGAACCAGTGGGTTACTGGATGAGGATTCAAGAGAGCCAGGTTCTAGCCCATCCTCAGCCACAGAAGTTCAGTGGATAATTTTGGGCCAATCTCCCTCCTTCAGGACAACTTACTTCTCAGGATTAAAAAGGGTAAACAGGAAGAGAAAGTATCTTCAGCTATGGAGGAAGTATGGGATATAAATCTATCCAGAAGTAAATATGTAATAATCCAACATTCTCCTCAGCCCAAAAAGCAAAGAAGAATATGCCACTAATGATGATCCAGCAAACGGGGGAGGAAATGCCTTTTTCTTTGATCTTGGCTTTATAGTTTTATTCTTCTAATGTTTTAATGATTTTATTCTAGTTTTTCTGGTTGTTTTGGTATTGCTTTTTTTTTTTTAGTTTTTAACTCTGCAAGCCACCCTGGGGCAGATGGCTATATACAGTAAATGTAATAAATAAATTCCTTCTTGACAGGGATAGAGGTATGGTGAAAAAGACATGGCTGGCTAGTTCTTTTTCTTCTTCCAGGATTAATTCCAGTCAGTATTCATGCAAGGACATATCTAGTCCTCAACTCATGCTTTTTAGGGTACTCAGGACCTTTGAGGTCTCAGCGTCCAAAACATGTAGAGCTAGGATGGGAGGAAGAATAGGCTGAACAAGACCAAGGGTATAGACTTTAGGGCTACCTGGATTCAGAGAGTTTCCACTTTTGGTTTGGGATAGGATCACCTCAAACAAACCTGGTAAGAAACTTGTGAGTCTTCTTGGGCTTGCACAACAGTGGATTATTACTTGAAGGGCCTTTCTACAAATCCATCTTGTATGTCAATTGCACCCATTTCTGGATTGGGAGGCCTATTCATGGTCACAGATGAGGTGGATGCCTCTCAACTGGATTATTTTAATACACTCCACAAGTACTTGAAAACAAGCTGCAACAGGTTCGGAAAGCAACAGCACGGGTAATTTAAAAGCACCTGTGTTTCCCCACGTAACACTACTGGTTCAGCCCTGGTTAACAGTAGATATCTGAGTGCAAGTCAAGATACTGGTTGTTATCTATGAAGCCCTCCATGACAGAAGGTTGATTATCTGTGGAACCACCTGTCTATGATTACTTCTGTCCATCCAATAAGATCAGATAGAATGCACATGCTCTGGGATCCCATCACTTAGTCATTACATCTGGTGGAACCAGGAGATATTCCTTCTGGGTTGCCATGCCTGCCTTTTGCATTTTTGGTTTGTTTGCTATCAGTTTGGATTGTTTTTAGTCGTTTTTAGTATAATATATTTTATTGTATCATTATCATTAGATCATGATTATTGTTTGCTACTTTTAACTCAGTATGCAGCTGAAATCATATGTCAACAGGGCAGCGGTATTCATTGATCAAATAAATAATAGCTTTACTTTCTACAAACTAAGTCTGGAAAAGACTGGGAAATGTGGTAGGTAAAAATGTAAAACTGTACAATTTTTGTTTACATTCTTCCACCAGAGGAAAGAAAGTTCACAGTCCAAAATAGGCAGCTTAACCAGGCAAAGTGCCCGAAGACATATTACCAGTAGAATTCATTGTTTCTAGCCAACAGCCTGCAATTACAAGGAATATATACAGTAACACAAGGTACCAAATGCCATTACTGATTGGCTTTTGCTGCTTTTAATTTTGTTCAAATTCTACCATGTCAGCAGGAAAGAACATAGCAAAACTTTATATATACTGCATTCATGAAAAAAATTACTATTGAATCAACTGCATAAATGTTATTGCTGTTTCATCGTTTTTCAAAACCTCCTTAGCTTGCCATTGCTAAGTAAATAATGTCAGAAGAATATAAGGCTGTAGGCAAAAGTGAAGAAAAAAAAGAGCTAAATAGAGATGGAAGTGACTAAAAGAGAATATGAGCCATTTGTTTTCAAGAATTAGGTGATCTGCGAAGAAATGCCAATCAAAAGAAACACTGATGTAACTAACGTTGTAGTGTGTAGAAATAATCCATAAACATGGTTTGGTTACTGTCAGCTGTGGTCGTTGCCTTCAATATTTTTGTTATGAGAAGAAGGAGTTATGTTAAGGTGTTTAGATCTGGCCCACGGGGCCGGCCTGGAAATATCAAAGTCAGCAGAAGTAGCCTGCAGTACTGCATTCTAACCACTGCGCCACCACAGTTCTTTGGTGATAATACACATACAGAGAAAGAGAGAAAGAGTTGCTGACCTGGCAATGTATTTTCTCTCTCCTCTCACCCCCACCAAGCCTGGGCCCTCCCCAGGAATAAAATCTAGCTTGAGGAAAGAGCAGTTTTTAATGCTGCGCTTATCTCCAATCTGTTGAGAGTTGAGTCGGGAAGAAACAAAGGGAACGTTGCTCCTTCCTCTCATTTGCAAGCTATTTCAGCCATCTTTGTTAAATTAATAAAATGGAGGCAGCTCCCGCCACAACACCAAAGCCGGTCCTGAGTTGGAGGGGGGAATTCCCCTGGAGATCTCCCACCCAGGATCCTTTTCAACTCCTACAGCATCCATTTTCATTGCTCCTACTTCCAAATCTCTCACCAGCAGGGGGTCTTCAAAGGCCCTTTCCTTTCCCTTTCCCTTCCAGGCATCCAAGAAGAAAAAACCTCCCTCCTCGTGTGCACTTTTTGCAGCCTTTACTTAGATCATTAGGAAACGGCTTACAGAGACGTGAACAATGCAACACAGACACAAAAGGGACTTTAAGCAACACCAAGCTATTGAATTCAATGAAAGCATCTCCTGGCATCTGGAGGGAGGTTTGCTCCGAGCTAGTAACTTTCTTTTCTGCCACACAACAGGCTGAGGGGGGTCTCCTTAAAGCTGTACCAGGCTCCTCTAAAGTACAGCACAGATTTAAACAGCCTAACTTTCTCGCCTTCTTTGGCAAACGTGCTCACAGTCATGAGCCTCTGCGGGAAGTTCTCGACTTAATGACTACAACTGAGCCCAAACGTTGTGGTGTTAAGCGAGGCTGTTCCTCAGTGAGTTTTGCCCCGTTTTACGATCTTCCTTGCCACAGTGATTAAGTGAATCACTGTGGTTATTAAGCAAGTAACACGGTTGTTACTGTGAATTTGGTTTCCACATTAGCTTTGCTTGTCAGAAGGGGATCATGTGACCCCCAGGACACTGCAACCGTCATAACTATGAGCCGGTTGCTAAGTGTCCGAATTTTGATCACATGAACGTGGGAATGCCACAATGGCTGTAAGGGTGAAAAATGGTCATCAGTCCCTTTTTTCAATGCTGTTGCGACTTTGAATGGTCGCTAAGCAGAAGGTTGTAAGTCAAGGAACACCTCTACTTTTTTTGTTTGTTTGTTTGCAGCTGCTTAATCTTTCCTCCTTCTGGACTAGGCCTCCTCCCACCTGACCCATCACACCCTGATTCACTCCTTTTTGTCATAGATCTTGTAGTTTTCATTCTCTCCTGGCCGATCCAGGGTGATTTCCTCAGGGAGAAAAGTTTCCAGTCCATCCATCCCATAATGCTCTTCCCCTGTTGCAACCGCAGAGAACGGGATCCCAGCTGAGCCAAGCACTATAGCAAGAAAAGTGGGTTCTTTCCTTCCCATTGTGTGAATAGCGTTTTTTCTGCCAGCAAAAGAGTCGTTCCACAATGCTCGGTCCATGCCCATACTTAGGGCAGGGGGAAGCAAGTGATGAATTCCATACAGGTGATCCTCGTCTTACAACCTTTCGTTAGTGATCGTTTGAAGCTACAATGGCACTGAAAAAAAGGGATTTTATACATGACCATTGCAGCATCCTTATCAAGAACTACCTATATCATGTCTAGGACTACCTATATTTGTCATGTCATCCAGTGATGGGATTCAAAAAATTTTACTACCAGTTCTGTGGGCGTTGCTTGGTGGGCGTGGCCTGGCTTGGTGGGCATGGCTTGGTGGGCGTGGCAGGGGAAGGATACTGTAAAATCTCCATTCCCTCCCCACTCCTGTGGGAAGGTAACTGCAAAATCTCCATTCCCTCCCCACCCTACTAACCTGCTTTCCAGCTCCCTTCTCCTGTGCAGGGCAACACAAGAAGACCCAGCTGATCAGCTGGGACTCGGGAGGCAGAGAATAGATGGGGGTGGGGCCAGCCAGAGGTGGTATTTGCCGGTTCTCCGAACTACTCAAAATTTCTCCTAATGGGACTTCCGGTTTCAGCTTCTTCAGCGACAGACTGAAACCTTGTCTCCGCGAGGCTTCAATCCATGCTCGCCGCTGGAGCGCCCGAGCCAGCTGGTTTCAGGGCTAAGCCACCCCATAGAGGTGGTGAAGAAGGGGGAGACTGCCTGCAGGGTTGGGGAGGGCTGCATCTCTCCTCCCCAACTGGCCATTACTCCCTTTCCTGAAGGCGGTTGTAGCAGTGGTCAGACATGGCCACCACAAAGAAGAACTCGACCAGAAACAAATGTGCAGGAGGAAGATAAGAAGAGAAAGTTTTGGTTGACTGGGTCAAACAGCAAAAGCAACAAATAAGGTATCCTGGAATTGAAACTATTAAAAAAAAGAAAGAAACAATAACATTGTTCCCTAAGAAGATTTTTAAGCTGAGAAGGAGAGAGAAAAGGGAAAAGATTTGGTTTTTTCTTCTCCTTTTCCTATACTGAGAGCTAAGAGACCTAAGCAAGAAATTGGAAAAAAATCCACTTTGACATTAATAGGCATTTAATGCTGAAAATAAATAGTCAAAGGGATAATAAAGATTTCTGGATAATCAAAAGCTTTTGAAAACAGGAAAGGAGAGAAAAAGAATAAAAGGGCAGGATCTGGAAGGGAGGAGACTGCCTGGAATTAAAAAGAACTTACAGCAAAATCTCAACAAGACTTCCAAAAGATACATTTTAATGGAAATATCGCAACAAAACCCCCAGGAAGAGAAAATGGAAAAAGAAATAAGAAGAAATAACTTGGGACTATTTGAATTACTTGATGATTTCTGGATTTTTGGTTATTGTATTTGAATGACTAAAATCAATCGGGTGGTTGTTTAAAACTGTTTAAAATGGCTCCACTTCTAAAACTTCAGTTTTTAGAAGAACTGAAAATAGAACTTAAAAAGTACAAAGAAGACCCACGAGAAGGGAGAGGTTCTTTTGGCTTCATATTTCAGTTTTTAGAAATGGAGATTTGGAATTATGAGAAACAACAAGAAATACCTGCAGAACAAGAAGATTGCGATAAAGAAGAGGCCATCTTTAATGAACAAGTAATCTTAAGTGGGGAAAAAAAAGAAAAGTGGGGAAAGAGAATGGAAAGTTTAAGATTGGGAAAAACAACTCAAAAAAAAAAAGAATGAAAAATAAGTGTAAAATCAGAAAGCAATAGAAGAGGGAAATGCAGAAGAGAGAATTAGAAGTAAAGAGACAAGGGGGTAAAAAGGGGAGGGAGAAGAAGAGAGGGAAGAAAGAAAGGAAAAGTTATAAAGGACAGAAACAAAATATAGAGAAACAGGGCCAATTTAGAGATAATGGGTGAAAACTTAATGGAAAAAGGGATTCTGCAAAGGTACATAAGATAGTATTGTTATATTAGAAACAGAAATAATTTTAGAAAATATGAAACAATGTATGATTAAAATGTTTGATAAAATAGCTATCATAATTCAATGGAATGCTTGTCAATAAATAAATGTAACAAAATGAATATTTAATGATTTACAAAACATATGTGAAGAGAAATAAGGGAAAAATTAATTATGGAGATTTGTATGTGTCTTTAAGGAAGTATGATATTTAATTGAAAAGAAGTGTTAAAGATGTTAAGATTTTAATGATTATTAATGATAGAACTGAATTCGAATGGAATGAGGGTTTATAATTGCATATATTTATAATCTTTTTTTTAAAAAAGAATATAGTGTGTATTATAAGAATGTACCAAGCAGAATTCGATTGGAAGTTATGTATTATGTATTATATTGAAGGTCATAACCTTGAAGTATATATTGAAGTTTAAATATGTGTTGAATGGATGTAATTAAAAGATATAAAGGTGTCATACTCCAATTAGTAACTACAGGAGAAAATTTGTTTAATGAGAAAAGATAATATGAAATTGAAACAGAACAGACAAAAATATAAATATAATGATTTGAACTGAGATGAGATAATCAAAATAAAATTGAGAAAATTAAAAGAGGGGAAAAACTATATAGAAAATGTAGACTAGTATAAGATATGGAATAAAACACAAAAAGGAGCATGAAATTGAGTTTTGTGTCTGAATAAAGAAGTTCAACCTGGGACCATGCTATTTTCAAAAAAGATGTTTTATTTGTATTTTGTATGTGTGAAAACCCAAATAAAACTTTATTAAAAAAAAATTCTGCTACCGGTTCTCCAGAACTGGGCAGAACTTGCTGAATACCACCTCTGATGTTGTCACAATGGAAACCTTACCCCTTCTGTGTCACCACACTTGTAAAATGAGTAGAGTTTGCATCATGATCTCGTCATACATGCTTAATTCTTTGGGTGGCAACTTGGTCTGTTCTGTTCTAGCTCCCACCACCGATCCTTTATCCTTGCCTCTCCTTCGTCATCAGCCACATCTGTGGTCTCTGATACAGTTGTGAGCTATTCCCAAACTAGTTTCTTTTCCCCTCATTCTGGCCCCATTCCTATTATCTTACCCATCTAGGCTGATTAAACCAGTACAATTATAACTGCATGCCACACAAAGCCATGCATCTGTGGGTTCAGATAGCACTTGTGGTCACCTTGATGGTGCTGCTATCTGTTTGATCAAGTCTGATTCTCAACAAGTTAACCTCTCCCTCCCTTTCAAGATGTATTTTGGAGATTCAGTTAATATGAGGATTGTCCTACCAGAGTTTTATCAGTTTTAAATTGCATATAGCTTTAGTTACATGAGGGCTGTCAAACTCGTGGCCCGCCGGTTGGATGCATCACGCGCTGCCCAAGCCCACGCCCAGTTTAGCAAAGGGGGAAAAAGTTGTGATATGTCACATGATGCCGCCGCGATGATGTGAATTTGACACCCTTGGGTTACATGAATAGTTATCATTGAATGTATGAATTTGCCTGGTCTGCTTTTGTCTTGTCTTCAAATAATTCCCCCTCCCCCCCAAAAAAATCCTGCCACACAATTTTTGGTCAGAATTATTTATGACACACACTAATGTATGCCTGCCTATTGATTTCAGCTGCATTTACTTAGATAAGTAGGCATAAAGCTACCCAGGAATAGCAAAGCAGAATAAAAATATATATAAGACTGAGAAGATTTGTTTTCTTTGAAATGCCGCACTATTCAGTGGGGCTTACTGCACAATAAATGTACAAATTCAATATAGTAGAAACTCCGAGGTTACGGCCTATTTGTTTCATTACATTTGGTGCCACGCTTTAGCACTGTTGCCTTATGAACAGGAAGAAATAAAACATCTGGAAAGAAAACAAATTCATAACTAAAGATGTATTGACAGAACATATGCCAGTATCATCCTTCAGATGATACCACACCAAATAAGACCACACAGGGTCTTTGTTATTGTATTGATTCAGCTGTAAACAAGTCCTGGCAGTTTTCTCCAGCTCTGGCAATTCCCACTGGCCAGCCCCCTGCTGAGGCAGGAGATCCTATACCATTTCACACAAATGGCTGTCCAGTCTCTTCTTAAAAATTTCCAGTGAGGAAGCACTCACAACTTCTTGTGGCAAGCTGTTCCACTGGTTAATTGTTCTCATTGTCAAGAAATTTCTCCTTATTTCTAAGTTGCTTCTCTCCTCGATTAAAAATTGAAGAGGGCTGGAATTTTGTGAGATGGTCACTTTTTGAGAGGAATGAATTATTCTCTAATGTCTTACTGTAGGTTTATTAACTACACATGCTTTTCCTATAGGTTATTCCTTTAGGTTATTAATTACACATACTTCTAAGATTGTTGCCTTCCTCTTCCTTCTCCACAATCTGTGCAAAGCATCCCATTTCTAGTGAAGCCATAGCTCTCAAGCTAGCTTGAAAAGAACTCAACATCCCCCCCCCGCCCCCCTCACGAGTCAAACACTCAACGGCTGACTCCTTTTTAAAATGGCTATGAACGACAGTACATAAGTTTATTCGATTGTATCTTTTTAATCATTCTCTGCTTTGAGCCTGAAAGGAGAGGCTGGGCTGAAATCTGCAAAATGGTCTTGAAGTTTTGCCATGACTTTTTGCAAAGCTGTCAGAGTTATTATCCCCGTGTCAGTGAACATAAAACGGCAGGAAGTAATATTGTGCTTTGTTTTTGGCATTTGTTTTGTATATAGACTGTGCAGTCTAATCTTACACAAAGTTGAATTGGGGGTGTGTGTGTTATGTAGATGTCTTGCTACTCTTGTGTTGTCAACATAAGAGGCAGCAAATGAAATGTTACCCTCACATGAGCTGCATCTTCAAAGGGAACTATCAGATATAAAACCCCCCAGCAGAGATCAATTGAAAATTATCAAAGGGGCTCTTGGGCTGAATTCTCCACCCTGTTATTATTTTCCTTTTTAAATGCTTGAGGAACCATCCACATACCACAACTGAGGCAATGGTTGTTATGTAAATAAATAAAGCTACACTTGTTACACAATTACTTGTATCAAATGTTTCGGGAACAGTCAAAAAGAAAATTAACATTCTATCTAATACATTATATTTTGTAGGAACAAATGCTGAAATGATTGAGGAAGATCCTTACTTTGTTAAAAGAGGGCTTAAACACTACTTTTTCCCCAGGTATTTGATCATGTTGTAAGTCATCCAGAGTCGCCTTGTAGCAAGATGGGCAGGAAATAAATTTAATAAATTTAAATTTCAAATTTTGTTATTTAATAAATAAAATAAATAATATTTCTTAAAGTTTCAGACCTGCTAATTGCATTTTAATGATTTATAAGTCACAAGTTGGCAGCCATAAAATATAATGAGATTGCTAAAATCTCAAAATATTTGAAGTTAAATCTAAGGGATGGGGCTGCTGGAGTAAGACTAATCTGGTTTGGTATTTGGCATCTAAAAAGGAGCTGAACCATCCAAGAAAAAAGATGGAATGTAAATTAAAATATGAACCCATTTCAGTGGTGGGATTCAGCCAGTTCGCACCAGTTCTGGAGAACTGGTTGTTAACTTCCTGAGCAGTTTGGCGAACTGGTTGTTGGAAGAAATCATTAGGGCAGAGAACCGGTTGTTAAATTATTTGAATCCCACCACTGCCCTATTTGCATTTTTATTTCCTTCATTTTATATCTTGTATAATCTACAAGTGTTTACTCAGAAGTAAACAATTAATTTCAACCCTGATGCGTCTGAGAAGAGATATCATAATGTTTTTGTACAGGAAATTCAATGTTCTTGCTACTCTTTTTTTACCTCAGAGACTAGAAAAAATAAAACCAGTTTTAACGTGTCCTAAAGGTTTTGTTTTCCTAGGATACTGAAGTTGAGTTGGGTTTTTACTTGAGACCAGGGGAACAGATTAAAATATTGATAAAATATAATCAGTACAATAACATCTGTCCACTTAAAAGTAGAAGGAAAATCTATATGACTGTTGTATATAGACATTTGCATACTCGTAATACTACGTTCCGATTGGACAATCACTACCACCTAGCGATTGGTTGTTAACAATGGATCATGATTGGCCGTCTAAATGGCGGGAGGTTTGAAATGATGCCATTGGTTGCGAGCCGCGAGCAGCCACTATAAAAGAGGCTGCTACAGCTCGAGTTTAGTTGAAGTTACTGACAGTTGAATAAAGAGCTGAACTCAACTCCGGTCTCGAGTCTACTTTGTTCTGACGATAGAACAATGACCTTCCCAGTTGAAACAGTAAACAGGCCTAACCCCTTCCTCTCTCTTGTGCTTTCCAAAGCCCATACAGTAGATAGATTTTGTTTGAAGGGAAAAGAATAACCTGGCAATGTTTAGTTGACTAATTTACTCATTTGTTATATTTATTAGGGCTGCCTGACTCCCCAAATGCTCATAAAATAAGCATATTGAGAGTTGGCAGCTGGTATTTATCATGTCAAGTACAATTCTAATTTTACCGCTTAGCTTTCACTATGAGAGACCTCCATTCAGTGGAAATAATAATGAAATGAAACTCTCGTTTATTGTGCTGATGAAATTGGATAAGAAAATAAGGCCAGCTCAATGAAAAATGGAAACCAATTTATTCCTGGGGTTATGGTTCCTGGGAAGTAGTAGTATAAGATCTCAGTTGCCAGAGACAGAGCTGGTCTTTCCCATTGATGTTGTAACCACCTCCAGGTTTACAGTAGGCCAGACATCAGCTTCCCTATGTTTGCAATAAAATGTCTTCTTCCAGCATTATTCTAGAATGCAGTAAAGTTTTCCAATAGGGCAGAGTTCACAGGCTCAGATTTCAAGCGGGGACATGTTTAGCCTTCCGTACTCATTTTTCAAGAGCGAAGGTGTAAACCACCCTCTAAAAATGCAAACATAATAACAACAGCTGTGATCCACATTTGGAATAAAGGCCTAGGTGTCAAGTTCAAATAGCTAAAGTACCAGGTCAAAGCTAGCAGTTCCGTTTCCATTAGCCACAACTGTTTAAAAGTACTAAATACAGCCATCACGGTTGGGGGAGGGGGAGTGAGTCAGAAGCAATCCTTTCCTCTTAGGTGGCTTTCTAGGTCCACATTATTCCAATAATTGCTTGTGAACAAAATGTGCAGATTCGATATGAATATATTTCTAAAGGCAGGAGCAAGGGAAAGTCAATTTAAACTTGAAAATGTATCATCTTATTTAAAAAAAAGATCCTGTTCCACACATATATTTCAACCCTATTCCAAATTACTCTGCATCCATTGCGGCCTCGTTCATTATTATTTAAAAAAGCTGAGACATCAGGCCACATTTCTCACCCTTGTTTACTTTGGTCCTGACATCTGAACTGCTTTGTCAAATATTTTGCGTATCTTCAAGGAACGCTGAATGAAAACTTGGATTTAGAGCATTTATTTAAAAAAAAAAATGACTATGAAAAACAGGAGAGGAGATATGAGGAAAAACAACGAGATTGTGAAATGAGGCTACTTCGACATTGCCATTTACTTTGTTCCATTTTTAATTTCTTTAATTTCTTTCCAAGATTAAAAAAAAAATGAAGTCCCTTCAGGAACATAGAAATGCAATGTTCCCTTTCTCAAGGGCAAGCAAAGACATTTCCATCTCTCTGAAATCTTGTCCACATTTATTTATGAGGTTCGTCCATTTATTTTTAAAAGACTAAAACTTGCATAAGATGCAATTCCAGAAAATAAAGTTTTCTGTTAGTTTTATCGTGTACATGCATCTCTGTGTCTAGGTATACTTGTACACGAACCATCTGACTTACAGAGACAATCAGATAATTCAGTTACTGTCTGCTCATAACCACACATCATTTTTGTGCTTGGTTCCTCCATCAAAGATCCCAGAGAACGTGGGAAAAAAAATGAACCACTCTCTCCTTTTCACCACCCGGAGCCGTTCCCATTGGCTGAGACAGACATGGCCTCTGCACACAGATGGGAAAGATTAGAGATGGATTAGGGCTGTAACTAATACATATCCTGTGTACAAGAATCGTTTTCAAAAGCAGGTTTGTCATTTAAATACGCTTTGGAAGAGCGAGGGAAACATCTCCCTTATTTATAAATCACACAACTAGTATGGCGTGTAAGGGTGACTTGCACACTAATGAAGTATAATTAGGTTGTCTTACCAGCGAGTCAGAGCACCCTTTACTTCTTATGGAGACTTGTTGCCAACATCTGCATGCTCTTTTCTACAACTGAAAATATACATTCAGTGATACAGTTTTGACAACCTGAGGCTGCGCATGAATTTTAACTGATATGGATGGCATCCTGCTGCCTTCAAAGAAATCAAGGTTGCTTGATCCAACACTATTGGGCTTTCAGATCTTCCAAAGCATGCTCCATCCTAAGAACATCTCTTCCTCCCACATCTCTTCCTCCCTTCCTCTTCCTCTTGTGTAAGGCACTTCATTGGGTGCTTTGCACTACTAAGGCATCACAATTTCATTCAGGTTTTGGATTTCATAACCATCCTCCTGTGAGGAAGCTTGGACAGAGAGGAACTGACTGAACCAAAATCACACAGGGAATTTCTGTGGTTGAGGGAAGATTTGAACCTGAGGCTCCCCAATTTTAATCCAGTCTGTTCAGCATTATTGTACACCACAGTGCTCTTCGGTTCTTTTTTATTGAATTGTGGAGGCAAAGGATTTCATATCCCAAATCTCGCCCAACAGTTCCAGTACCAGTAGAACTTCTTCCAGTGTTTTCAGGAGCTGTCAGAAGAAACTTCAGAAGAAAGTTCACTTGCTATGGTTTTATTGTCCCAAACAAGTGTTTCCCAACCTTGCCTGTTTTCAGATGTGTGGGCTTTAAATCCCAGAATTCCACATCCAGCATGGCCATTGATGGGAATTCTGGCAGTTGCCATAGTTGGGAAATATTGCCCTAAAAGCATGAATCGTGGCATGTTGCTTTTTAAATTTCAGATAAAAACACGTTTTGGTGTACACAGAGAAACAAACATAGCACTTGTCTATAGTTCTTTAAACCAAATTCACCTTTTCCAGGATAGGAGCATGCCATGGCTGCAGAAAACAGGTATTCAGTTTCAGAAAAAGACACAATTATTTTAAAGAGTTTCAAACTGGTACAAAGCAAACCCTGATGCACTACCTGGCTGTACAAATCCCTCACTGACACTTTGCAACTCCTGGCAGAATAGTTTGCTGAAGTCGTCCGTTCCTTCAGAGAGTTGCTTGCAATGAAGCAGTTGTTGTAAGGCAGCTGGTTGACTTTCATCCAGTTTGAAGTCCATCCTGATCAGCAGGACAAAGCAAATTTCATTCTGTCTAATAGCCAGAGTTATACACTCAGAATCTCAGTCAGCTCCTCTGAACATTAGCAATAGTCTGGTAGAAAGGAGAAAGCAGATGAATCCAAAACATTGGAAAGAAATGTATTTAGAGTATGTTTTTAAATATATCCTCATATATATCCTCAAATATATCCTTCTTTAAGCAAACTTGCAACTTGGGCAGCAAAATATTCATTTTTCAGAATTTTTGCTGTCCAAATTGTCTTCAAGAAATGCTCATCAAAATATGGATAAAAAGGTAAGTGTAAACAAAAAGTACTTTTTAGAGGTGAAATGCACACCAGAGGAGCACATTCTAGGATAAAATGTAGGAAGAAAAGTCATTATTACTGGAATTTTTTTTAAAAAAAAATACTGTAAAATACCAAAACCACACAAACTAATGTAGAAAAGGATCAAAACAAACTTACAGGAGAAACATGAACACCTGATATGCCCATTCCTGCTTAAATAATTAAGCATCTAAACTGTGGCTAAACTTGTTTTAATCAGTAACGGAAATGAATATTACACACATTGCAATTGCAGAGCTTCCGAGGTATTCCAGAAATGTGCTTAGGAGTACTCAGAAGCATGAACACGAAACCTGCTTCCAACTCTTTAAAGCCACTGGAGAGTGCTATCATTTCAAGGAGTTCAAAATCAGTGCTAATGGAGAATAATGTTGGAAAATGTGGTTTAGCAACATCCTGGGGTTAAAGCGAAGCGAAGCTTAATTTTTAAAGATGACACAATGGATGGATCTGGAAATAATGGATTGATAATTGGTTGAAGGCAACGGTGCAAATGATGATGTCACTGTAACTTCACAGCAAAGTCTACATTTGCACCGGGTTGTTCAGCCAGTCAGTCATTTCCAAATCTTTGTCCCTAGATAAGGGCTTCTTCGAGTTCTTCTAAGTTCATGTTATCACTACCTAGCTACTCTGTGTTCTGCCAACTTCTTTTTGGTTGTTGCATTCAAGTTTTCCAAACATCAGGCTCTTCTCCGGTGACTTTCACTTTTCATTTTGTGTCTGAAATATTTACATTTTATCTACCTAGTCAAGGTTCCCATTGAACAGTTTGATTTTCTTTCAGTCCAAGGTGTTTTCAGCAATTCTTTTTACCACCAACAATTCAAAGGCACGAATCAGTTAGCTTTCTGATGGTCCATGTTACAGTTGGGGAAACCATGATGTTGACAGTATATAGCACTGATGATGTTACCTACTTAAGGTAATGAAACATCTGCAAGAAAACAAGCAAGCTCAGAAAGCATCAAGATCCCTCGTGACAGTATGTACTTATTGTCAATGTGCTGTTTCTGTATTTTAATAGATTTAAGTGTCTAGAACTGTCATAGTATTTCTCCCAAGTAACAGATGTCTCTTTGCCTACAGATACATTTTCCGAACAGACAACAGATCTGTGAATATTATCATTAGCATCTGTTATGCTGTTGAGCCAGTTCTTGGCATTTGGTATGCAGAGGTGATTTAATCTGTACTCGTTTATCCTCCTGTTGCCGTGGTGTTAGACCAAATGACATGGATGTCAAGTAATGTGAGAATGTTGCATAAAGTGGTGATTTAAATCAGTACAAGTATATTTTTCTTTCTGTCTTCTTCAGAGCAAAACTCAAAGCATTATCTAGCCATAAAGTATCGACTAAAAAACCAAATTACAAATAAAAAAAAAAGAAGCTATCCAAGATTGTCTCTTCCTAAACTCAAATTAGAAAGTCCATCCAATAATAATATTTCTGTATTCTGTGTATTAGAATTCATGCTATTGTGGTCTGTTTACTCCTTCTAGTAAACACATCCTGATCTGGAATGTCTGTTGCCATACTACGATTAGATGAAAATGGAAAATGCAGCTAGGTACCAACTCTTCATATAATGCAAAGCAAATCTATGGATAAGATTATCATACAGACACTGAGCAATATAAAATAAACATAGATATGAAAGGTTGGTGGATGGATGGATGGATGGATGGATGGATGGATGGATGGATGGATGGATTGATAATGTGCCAGGGAACTGCCAGTTCCTCAACAATTACTTCCCTTGTATGACAGAGTAAAACAGTAAAAATGTGAAAATGTTACTTTTCATAAATATTCAAAACACTTAGCAATTTCATTTGGGATGTCACATGACATTGAGAAAGACTTCACAAGATCTCACATGGGGTTGCTAAAACCTGAACAGATCTTATGAGGTCTGGGCTATCCTGTAGATGTGTCTTTGCATCTGCATTTGTGTTTATGTAAGAAAATTTTAAAAATCACCTAAACCTACTAAGTACCATGTCCAGAGTGCCCATCTCTACCAAATTAAAAGATATTGCAGATGACACACACAGTGCGGATTTATCTATATTGTCTGTTTTTATCCATAATGTTCAAAATAAAGGCATACCATATTAACTTTTGTTAACTTCACAGTTCATAGAAAAAAAAAATACATGCAGAAGACCCATACTAGCAGATACAGGAAATATCCAGGGGTGTGATTCAACCGGCGTAACAACTGGTTTGGTGAGCACGTGTGTGTGTGTGCACACCAAACGCACGCTTTGCGCATGTGCAGAAGGTTTGCTACTGACCTTCTCCGGCAATCCTGCAATCTCCCTGTGTGTTAACCAGCTGATGTCCGGCAATCTGCTGTGCTGCGTGAAGCAGCTGAGCTTGAAAACCAGGAAATAAACCAGGAAAGGTCAGAATAGAGCCAGGGCAGGTGGGTGGGCCCAACAGCTGATTGTTGGAGTGAACTGGTTCGCTCAAAGATGATCGTCAGAGCTACTGGTTCGGCTGAACTGGGACAAACCAGTAGAATCCCATCCTTGGAAATATCACTTCTTACTTATCTACCCACCTCATATTATTCAAGCAAATTCTAAGGTAGAAATACAATGAAAACAAAGCTATATTCAGTCAACAGGGATGTTTCTCAGTTCCAGCTCCTACATCCACATAGAGGGGAGGATGATGTCCTTCATGTGGGCTTGGGGACAGAAATACAGTGATCCCAAAGTAGGTAAGTTATGAACTAGATGAAGAAACATCAAGTATTTAATAAATTCTGCAACCAACGATGCCATGGCTTAGCAGCTGACAGTGTGTTTTATATGAAACCCTCGCATACTACCACCTCTTACAATACTAGACAACACAGTATCAACAGTAGAGACCTTCAAATTTCTAGGTTCTATTATATCACATGACCTAAAATGGACACCTAACATCAAAAACGTCATCAAACAAGCACAACAAAGAATGTTCTTTCTGCGCCAACTCAGAAAGCTCAAACTGCCCAAAGAGCTGCTGATACAGTTCTACAGAGGAATTCTTGAGTCTCTCATCTGACCCTCTATAACTGTCTGGTTTGGTTCTGCAACCCAACAGGACAGACACAGACTTCAGAGGATAATTAGGACTGAAGAAAAAACAATTACAACCCACCTGCCTTCTATCAAGGACCTGTATAATGCATGAGTCAAAAAGAGGGCGGTGAAAATATTTACAAACTCCTCACATCCCAGACATAAACTGTTTCAACTCCTTCCTTCAAAACAATGTTATAGAGCACTGCATATCTGAACAACTAGACACAAGAATAGTTTTTCCCCGAACGCCATCACTCTGCTAAACTAATAATTTCCTCAACACTGTCCAACTATTTACAAAGTCTGCACTACTATTACTGTTAACCTTCTCATCACTCCTTATCACCCATCCACTCCCATTTGTGACTGTATGACTGTAACTTTGTTGCTTGTATCCTTACAATTTATATTGACTGTTTCCTAGTATGATTTGATTGCTTATTATACTCTATTATTAAGTGTTGTACCTGATAATTCTTGACTCGAATGTATCTTTTCTTTTATGTACACTGAGAGCATTTGCACCAAGACAAATTCCTTGTGTGTCCAATCACACTTGGCCAATAAAGAATTCTCTAATTCTAATTCTAGACTGTCCTAGGTTTAGTCAATAGGTAAGAGTGAAAAACTCCTAGAGATGCTCTGCTGACAATCGCTGCCAATAAATTTGAGCTAGATGGATCAATGGGCTATCTTAATTAAAATCACACTTCTTATATTTCTGTGAAAGGCATCTCAACCAAGCCTGTTTACAAGGTATCTAATAGGCTTCCTACATCTGTTGCCATCTAGAATAACTTCCCATGTCTGCAAAATAGTGTTTGCATTTAAAATTCACACATGGATATATGATTGCATTCTCAGCATTACTGACATATTTTTCTTTGTCCTTTGTGTTTTGGAAGATTCCCAAGGCTGCCTAAGTAAACTTGATCTTTATTTTGCTTCTTTCTTTATGCTTTTTCACTGGTAGGAAAGAAACAAAGTTGATACTTCGGGTCTCTATAAATCAAATAACTAATCTAATGAAGTTGTAGCCTTATCAGCAAGAAAAGAATCATTCACCATATAAAAAGCAAGGAACAAATGGAGACTGTGGGCAAAAAGCACAATGGAGCCAGAAAAATTTCCTTTATTGCTTACCGTAGTTTCTTGATTTTTTTTTTAAAGAGTAAGGATTTGCTATTGTTTTCCATTCTATTAAATTGTTTAAGTCTGATTATTTCTGTTAAATTGTTTCAAATGCTGGAGGGGTGAACTGTCATTCCCATAAGTTATTTAACACCCCAAAATGATGGGCTTAGATTTCACTATACAATAATTTGAAATGCCCAAGCTGGACCATTTTGAAGCCTAGCATAAAATTGATTAATTTATTATGTGCTATCAGGTCATTGTTGAGGGCTAGTGACGATGTACAATAGATAAATTTTCTCCATCATGATCTAACCCTAGCCTGGACCATCAAGACTTCACATGGACACTTTTCACGATTGTTACTGAGTCAATCCACCTTTTTTAGTATTTATTTGATTTGTCAATCGCTTACAAGATACAGGTATAAGAATAAACATAGTTTTGAATACATGAGATTGATACTTATAAGAAAAATAAAAAAAAAAACAATAGGACAGGGACGGTAGGTATGATTGGTGTGCTTATGCATGCCCCCTACAGAGCTCTTAGGACAAGCGTGAGATCAATAGTAGACAGTCTAAGGTTAAAGTTTTTGGGTTTGGGGGAAGAAACCACAGAGTCAGGTAGAGTATTCCAGACATTGACCACTCTGTTGCTGATGTCGTATTTTCTGCAGTCAAGTTTGGTGCGGTTAACCTTGAGTTTGTATCTGTTGTGTGCTCTTGTATTGTTATGATTGAAGCTGAAGTATTCATTTGCAGGTAGGACATTGCAATGTATGATTTTATATACCATATTTAGATCGGACTGGAGGTGGCATAGTTCTAGGTTTTCTAGGTCTAGAGTTTCAAGTTTGGTGGTATAAGGTAATCTGTAATGAGTAGAGGAATGGAGAACTCTTCTTGTGAAATATTTCTGGACTTTTTCAATTGTGTTAATATCAGATACATGATATGGGTTCCAGACTGATGAGCTGTATTCAAGTATAGGTCTAGCAAATGTTTTGTATGCTCTAGTTAGTAGTGTAATATTACCAGAGAAGAAGCTATGTAGGATTAGGTTAACAACTCTTAATGCCTTTTTGGCTATGTAGTTACAGTGGGCTCTAGCACTTAGTTCATTAGAGATGAGTACTCCAAGGTCCTTGACAAAGTTTGGATCCTCAACAAACCTTGCTGCTGGTCATCCCCTTCTTTCCTTGCCTTTCACCTTTCTGCCAGCACTACAATTTTTTTCCAAGAGGTCTAGGTCTTTTCTTAATGTAGCTGAAGTAAATCTTCTGACTCAAAGATCAGTCCACCAACACGTGATCTCTATTCCTTCCATCAACCTAGTGTGAATGTTACCAACATCAGATGAAGCTTCTGATTAACTTGATGCTTGGCATTTTATCCCTAATGGTGGTCAACCAATACATAAATATATGTAATAGATACACATATCTCATATGCACAAGCAGACTTGGTTCCATCTTGTCATAGTAAATGAGATAACCTTGGGGCATAGGAGGAAGATCTGCAAACTTTCTCAATCTAGACACTGTGCAAATGTTGAACTTCTGTATTCTGTGGTGTTCATGAATGTGAACACATGCATAAACCTTTTTCCCTTCCTTTGCTCAAAGAAGAAAAGAAACATGGAAAACAACTATGTTCTTGCTTCCATTAGCAACCTTAATTAAGTCTTAATTAAGTCATAGAATTCAGGGAAAATATGGGAAGATAACTATAAAACTGTCCTAACAATATATCCGGCACTGTCTGGTTCAATATTATTTGATGAGTACTCACAGGTGAGAAGACTAGGGGATTCTATCCGAAGAGATTAAAGATGGCTTTTATTCAATTACAGATCACTCAATTATTACTGAAATAGAAAACAGGATGTTTCAACAGAGGATAGTGTACATCAAATGATATTAAAGAGCTAAATGTGGTTTTCATTGTTGTTTCTGCTAGAAGGCAACATGAATTAAACTCATTATCTTCTATAACAAAGCAATAAGATCTTAAGGTGAAATCTAATTTTATGTACAATACCTTGTTTTAAAATTCTGCTAGGAGTGGAGCCTGTAATTTCTTTTCAATTCAAGCAAGCTTTGTATTACGAACAGCAGTTCATTAACAAGAACTTACATCAAGATGAAATATAGTGATTCAGAGCAGCCAGTGACAATGTATATGATAATTTGTATGACTATTGCTTCATTAGCTACAGCAGGAGACACTGAATTGTAAGAAGCCATTTTAGTATCTGAGTGGAGAGTGAGTAGAAAGGCTAAGATGGCTGAAACAATGCATATATATAACATCACAGAATATACTAAAAACTGACAAATATAAATTAAAGCAAAGATAGGCCTCCAGACAAGAGGTAGAATGGATGAGATACCTTGGTCAGACAAAAGACAAGTTCATAATATTGAAATATTGTGGATATGTGCCAAGCAGTAAACAATACTAACAAGTGTGTTTCTCACAACAACAAAGATTCTCACAAAAAAGCCCTTGCTGAACACAACAATATGACATCTTTTCCAGATATGAAGAGCATCAAAAAGAATACGTGTCTGAAACTAACATAATAATGAAGACGAAACTCCCACCTCTCTCTCTTTCTCTTAAATTGGCAGTCTTAAATGCACATATAGATATGCATAGGGTCCCTAACATCAATAAGACTTTAAATATTGAGGCTTTTAAGAAAAAGATTTCTATGGCCTTTATATATGGGTTGCTCAGTATCCCTCAGTATGTATGTATGTATCTGTATATATATCTGTATCTGTATCAGTATCTATATCTATATCTATATTTATATCAAAATTAATGAAATTAATATTGAAGGAACCAAATTAATATCCAACACTGACACTCCAGCAAGAGAATAATCAGGGAAGCCATTGAGATAGAGAAACACCCCCATAACATGAATAGACAGGATGATACCTCCCGCCTACCAGACATCTGGAAGCTAGCCCTCACCAACAAATGAGTCCCAGCCACGAAAACCAACACCAGACCCAAAACAACACAGGACACCACCGCCAATCCCCCTCATCAGATCCAGGCCCAAGCCCATCCTATAAACAAAGGAGAACCACCATCCAGCAAACAGACCACAGCTGCTTCGCTAGCTGTCGCACCCCCGACCCCAAAACCAAACAAGCTGACACATGCCAAGAACACAGACCCAGACTCCAAACTTGATGTCACAGGATATCACAGCACAAGACCAAGGATACCACAGCAATAAATCTCACATGGTCATCACACAACCCATTGCCCAAGCCGTTACTACACAGAAGGCTAATGGAAAAGAGATCAAAACACAAAGGACCCAGGAGATTACAATGCAGGACCCAGGATACAACAATAAAAGAACTCACAAGCCCATCACACAACCCATTACCCAAGCCATTAAAACACGAGAGGCTAATGGAAAAAAGATCACTACAAAACAAATGACCCAGGAGATTACAGCACAAGATCCAGGATATCTCCACAACAAAACTCACAAGGCCATCACACAGCCCATTATACCAACATCAACTCCATCAACCAATCAAGAGGCAGCAGTGCAGCCAACCAGCCCAGCACACCAGCCCCCACCACCAGTATTTATAGAGAGACGGCAGCTCCGATCACACACTGCTTGCACTGGCATGAAACCAAAAGCACCAGCCTGAGGATGACGAGTGGGACCTCACTGAAACATTGCCAAGATACTCTTAATCTTACACAGGAAAAGACCTGAAAACACCTATATCTATATCTATATCTATATCTTTGTTTTCTTAAGTTTTCATGGGTATTTATATGTATGGTATTCAGCTTTGTTCGGGTATGTTCCCACGTCATTATAGTTGTGCTTTTAAAGTTGTAGCAACGTTTTGGCAGAATCTCATCTGCCATCATCAGGCTTCTATATTGTGTTCGTCTGTGAGTCAGACTTTCATAGCCGTTTCTGTTTTAAATTTGGTGCTAGCCTACTGCTGTGCTAGAATGGTTTTTTCTTCATCCTGATTGGTTGGGAGTCTTGGTTTGTGTTTATTGGTGTTGGAGTTTGCTGTGTTCTGCTTTATTGGTGTCTCTAATATCTTCTGTCTGTTTTGTAGTGTTTTTTTTTTTTTGTCTTGATTTGCTGGCAACATTGTGTTTCCTGTATTGGAGGCTTTTAGTGTGGCTTGGCTCCGAGTAAACGGACGGCTATCATTTATTAGAAGCTAGGTTTCATCTGGGTGCCTGGTTGGGCTGTGTTTGAGCTGGAACTTGCATGGAACTAGCAGAATACTGCTTAAACAACACATATTTCATATACAAAGGACAAAGATACAAGCAAATTGAAGGAGCCCCTATGGGATCACCACTGTCACCCGTCATTGCAAACCTGTTCATGGAAGAATTCAAATCCAGAGCCCTAGCCAATGCCACCCACAAACCCAAACTATGGTTAAGATACATTGATGACACATTTGTTATTTGGCCCCATGGAAAAAAAAATTAAACAATTTCCTAACACACCTAAACAGCACACACCCCAAAATCAAATTCACCATGGAAATGGAAACAAACAACTACCATTCCTAGGTGTACTAATCTAGAAAAAAAAAAAAAAACAGATGGCACACTAGGACACACCATATACCAGAAGAAAACACACACCAACCGCAACCTCAACGCCCAATCCCACCACCACCCAGCACAGTTAAACTCCGTGGCCCTAACACTAATTGCCAGAACCAAATGCCTAGCAGACAAGACACACATAAAGACTGAACTATGCACCCTGACTAAAGTACTGACAGCCATCGGCTTCCACAAAAGCAAAATCACAGGTCTGATCCAAAAAACACATTGAGACATAATGGAGACCTAGAAGATGAACAGACCTATGGAACAGCTGTCCTGCCCTACATAAGAGGTGCTATAGACAAAATCAGTAAGATACTACACAGGCATCACATCAAGACTGCCTTCAAAACAGACAGAAAAATAGCAGCCATCCTAAGAAACCCCAAAGATAAAATTGACGTGGAAAACCAAGGCATATATGAAGTTCCCTGTGCATCATGCCCTGCCACATACATTGGACAGACCAATAGAAGAATAAGTACCTGCCTGGATGAACACAAAAATGCAGTAAAAAAGCTGGAACACACTTCCTCACTAGTCTAACACATGAAAGCAACAGGTCATTGCATCGACTTCAATGGCAACAAAACCTTAGGCACTATAGAAAACCCCAGCCACAGAATTATCAGAGAAGCCATAGAGATTGAAAAAAGACCTGAAAGCATGAATAGAAGAGGTGACTGCACCAGACTGTCAATTATTTCGAAGCCTGCACTCACAAACAAAAAAAATCTCCACACCACAAGCCAGGCAAACACCTGGGCATAAACAGACCCCCCCTCTGATACCTCCAGCTCAAACACAGCCCAACCAGGCACCCAGATGAAACCTAGCTTCCTAATAAATGATAGCCGTCTGTTTACACGGAGCCAAGCCGCACTAAAAGCCTCCAATACAGAAAACACAATGTTGCCAACCAATCAAGACAAAAAAAAGCTACAAAACAGACAGAAGATATTAGAAACACCAATCAAGCAGAACACAGCAAACTCCAAGACCAATAAACACAGACCAAGACTCCCAACCAATCAGGATGAAGAAAAAAACATTCTAACACAACAGTAGGCTAGCACTAAATTTAAAACAGAAATGGCTGTGAAAGTCTGACTCACAGACAATCACAATACAGAAGCCTGATGAAGGCAGATGAGATTCTGTCGAAACGTTGCTACAACTTTAAAAGCACAATCCCTATAATGACGTGGGAAAATACCCGAACAAAGCTGAATACCATACATATAAATACCCGCAAAAACTTAAGAAAACGTATATATTGTTGGGTTGAGATAGAGTGACTGGTCCAAAGTCAGGCAATCCCCATTCATTTCTGAGGCAGCACTGGAACTCACAGCCTCTTGGTTTCTAGCTGACCAGTAGATCACTCTATCTCAACGCAACTCACTTCACAGGGTTGTAGATCAGTGATGGTGAACCTATACTATAGTCTTCTTAGAGACTTTAGATGCAGCAGAAGAGTAGTGTTATCTAGAGCAACTGGTAATTTATGTGACTCCCCACAAATATTCTCAACCCTGGTATGACACTGAGTAAGATGGCAGCAATTGTCGCAAATGCTATCCTGTTTTTCCAAAGGTGCTTTTTGGATGAGAAGCAAAACGTTTTCAAAGAAAAACAAAGAAAGTCCAGCTGCTTTCTTGAAAAAAGCACCTTTGGGACAACCATGGCCTGGGTGACAGAGAATCTCCATAGACTTATTCTGTTTTCTATTGTCCTTCCTCCCTAATTCTACTTTCCTTCTTGTTGTTAATAACAGGACACTAGTGTTGAAGTTTGGTTTGTATTGCCAGTTTTTTAAATCATTTTAAGGTAGAAAGTAAATTGTCTGGAAGAAATGTGTCTGACCCAGCCCTCCCCAAAGAGGTATTTGATTCAGAACTTCCAGATATGTTGTATAACTGAACATGAGTCTATCTGGAGTTTGAACCTTTAATCTGATTGACTGTACATATTATTTTTTTCTTCTGTTTTTTTCTTCTTGCAAAAAGTAGGTAAAATCATTCAGCGGTGCATTTTATATGTTCATGAAATTTATTAGGAGGAACTTCACTCTGTACTTCAAAGTCAACATAAAGGTGCTTTTAGGTTGCCTGGATCATTTCTTTCCATGGAAGCTAACTAAATCAGCCAGATTTCTCCATTTTTGAAATCGTACCATGCCTGGATTACAGTGGAATGTGTTGTAAAAAAGACAGAAGCACTTCAGAGAGTTAGTGAGGAGAAACAGTCCATGTAAAAAAAAAAATGGGCAAGTTGGAATAAGAGATCCAAAGTCATAATTTTGCCTACGGTGCTGGTTTTCTTTGTCTGTCCAGTGTTTCAGAAGCATGTGACGATCTGTTAGTTGTACTACAGTCTACAATTTCATTCTATTTGCATGTGTGAACTAGGCCTGCACTGCAACTAGACAGAAGCATTCCTGTCAAACAGACAACAAATGGCCAAAATTGGGAGTGTCCTATCAAATTCTGTACCTGTCAATAGTGGTGTCCCCCAAGGCAGTGTTCTAGGACCAAATCTCTTCATACTCTACAAAAATGACCTCTGTAAACATATTAAGAGCAACTGTGTTCTCTTCACTGATGATGCAAAGCTATTCAACACCACAGACTACCCTCCAAAAAGACCTTGACTATATATCAGAATGGTCAAACAAATGGCAACGTCAAATCTAAACAAATAAATGCTCTGTCTTACATACTGGCAAAAAAAATCAGAAAATAAAATACAAGCTGAATAGTCAAGACCTTCTTGATGATCGAAGCTCTGTAAAGGACCTTGGAATACTCATCTCTAATGATCTAAGTGCTAGAGCCCAACTACATAGCCAAAAAGGCATTAAGGGTTGTTAACCTAATCCTACGTAGCTTTTTCTCTGGTAATATCACACTACTAACTAGAGCGTACAAAACATTTGCTAGACCAATACTCGAATACAGCTTATCAATCTGGAACACACATTATGTATCTGATATTAGCACAGTTGAGAAAGTCCAGAAATATTTTACAAGAAGAGTTCTCCTCTCCTCTACTTGTTGTAGAATACCTTATGCTACCAGACTTGAAATTTTAGACCTAGAAAACCTTGAATTACGCCATCTTTGGTCCGATCTAAGTATGGTATATAAAATCATACATTGCAATGATTTACCTATCAATGAATACTTCAGTTTCAACCATAACAACACAAGAGCAAACAATAGATACAAACTCAAGGTTAATCACACCAAATTTGATTGCAGGAAATACGACTTCAGCAACAGAATGGTCAATGTCTGGAATACTCTAGCTGACTCTGTGGTTTCTTCCCCAAACCCCAAAAACTTTAACCTTAGACTGTCTACTATTGACCTCACCCCTTTCCTAAGAGGTCTTTAGGGGGGCTTGCATAAACGCACCGGCATGCTGACCGTCCCTGTCCTATTGTTTCTTTTATTTTTCTTATATGTACCCATTTCATGTATTCATAACTATGTATATAGTTATACCTATTATCTTGTAAGCGATTGACAAATCAAAATAAATAAATAAATTTTAAAAAAACTGCCAGGCGGAAATTAACTTAACCATGGTCTGTAATTGGGGACATTTACTCTATGTGCTTAGAATCAGTGCTATATAAATAAATCATGATTCAATTTATGAATAAGATATGAAATATTATCATTTGATTTAAGTTTCAATTTGAGATATTTTGAAACGTAGTTGGAAAAACAATTGGTCCAAGGGCTACAATGGAGAAAAAAAAATCAAAATGCTTGATGTTTCTTTGGGCTTTGGCAAAGTGGGGTAAAAATAACTGAAATGGGAGACTCTTTAGAAAACATTAATCCTGCCAAGTTTTAGCTGGGTATGTTGAAGGGTTTTGCCACAATACATTTTGAAATATATCCCCTGTACCTTTTTTAAAGCCAAACATAACAATAAAGGACAACAGCTTCCAAGGTCTCCAGAAAAGATCCTGTGCTGAACCATTGCAGACGTTGTCCTATTCTATATCAAAACCAGAACTTCCAAAAACTTTTCCCACTTGCTTTTTGATGATGTCAGATTTGATGTGACTGTGCAAAATGATCACTGATGGACATTATAGGCTAGAGCGTGGAGTTTTGCTGCTTCTGATAACCTGGTTTTTTTTTTTTTTTTTTTTTGAGAATATCCCAAGAACAGGCATGGTTGGTTACCAAGACTGAGCTCTCTAGGTAAGGACTTTTTCATCACTGTCTTTGGTACAAGACTGGACAAAGAAGATTGGCAGAGCCTGGTCCCATTGACTTGTTTGCAGTAGCTTTGCTGCCTCTGATCTGTAGGAACTTTTTGGTGCTAGGAAATTTGGCAAGTTTGTTTGTTTTCCTGGAAAGTTTCCTCATATTCCTGGCAGAAGCCAACTATATCAGGAGTTAAGGAATGCTAGCGATATTTTAATTCAGTTAGTAGCAGATGGCGGCTGATGCAATGAGCCACAATGCGACAAAGGCAGGCAGCCCACAGTCAAAGAAACTGGTACAGAGAAAGTAGCATTTGGAAACTTGCTGTCCCATATTGCTATGAGCAATACACACTTAAGGCAGTACCTGTGTGCATTAGTTTGGCACCCATTAATTCATGATAAAGAGACTTAAGCCAGCCCCAACCATAGATAAATTAAAGATATATTTTGATCCCAGATTGTACTGAAGACAAACTAACATTGAACCCATGTTCAGAATGCAAAGAGCAAAACCAAATTCCCATTTTGTTGTCGGGCTCTCCCAAGAAGTGTGACATCGCAATCTGCATGAGAAAGAGTCAAGTTTAATAACCCCATTAAAGAAGCTGAGTGAAGAGGCAACGAATGAAGCCCCCAATAATAGTCTCCTTCCACCCTGAAGAGCACCAATCGGTTATTGGATCTCATGACCTCAACTTGGATGAACATCAGAGAGTCTACCACATCCCTCAAATACCCGCCCTCTGCCTTCTCTGTGGAAGCAAAGTTGCAACCCAATATATTTTCTACGACAATAGCAGAAAAACCATCAAATCCGTCAAGAGCTTCAAAAAACTGCTCGGGGCTTCCAAGTCACCTGATTCAGTTGGCTGCCTTGTTAGCAGGTCTCCGCATCAATTGGGGAATCTGCTCCAATAAGTGTGGGATTCAATCAAAACATTACTGAAATCAAAACACCCCTTTGAAGCTTTGCAGAACTTTACTTTTTGGTCAGTATGAATTAGAATGTGCATGGTGAGATGACCCAGCTAACTATCTTGCCTGTATTTTTCCTAGCATAAAGTGTCCAAAGCTGCTTGGCTTTCTATCAAATGTGATAGATAGAAACAATATATTTGTTTGTTTTTAAATGAACAATTTGAATGATTAGTGTATTGTTATGATGAATCATGGGAAATTAGCTTGTTTCAATTTGCTGTAAGACGTACCAGAATCCTGATCTCAACTCTGTTTCGCAGATCTCGTAAAATATTACTTTGTTTCTGATTCTTGATTGGAAAATTACACATCTACGACCGCTCTAACACGTAGTACATATTTCTTCATATATAATTAACAGTATAACGGTGGAGTTAGAATTGAAAACATAATTACCTCCTTTCTTTTAGTCCGTCTATATAATATTGGATTAGTCTTCCATCCAATGAAGGGTATGTTTTTTAATGCAAAGAGAATTCAGGCTCCCCAGGTCCTTATAAGAGCTCTGAATAAGACTGAACTGCATTTGTTTTAACAATCGAATTACGCTTACGTTCATGTCTGTAGCATTCTCCTGTTTTATGACTATTCTCATAATACAGTTATGCATGGTTAGCCATTTTGGTCAATTTTCTGAATTTGTGCTGAACCGTAGATTTTTCATGTAGCTGGGGGTAAATTGAGTCTGCCTACTGTGTGATTCAGTGCACCTTGTGAATATTGCTTATGCTTTAAGCTTCAAGTTTCTGAACGAGGAAAAGCAGAATAGAAATGTGTACATCTAATGTAAGATGTAATGTAAAATGTCAAGGGCGACTTTAGCTTCTTGCTCTACTTTGTCATTAAATTTGTCTTGTTGAGGTTTAGAAAAATCAACTTATTCCAGCCAGTCCTCAGCTTACAACGTTCCAAGTTAACAATGGCACAGAAAAAAGTAACTTATGACCATTTTTCACACAACCATTGCAGCATCCTCAAAATGCTTGGCAACTGACTCATATTGATGAGGGTTGCAGTGTCCTGGGGTCCTTTTGTGGCCTTCTGACAAGCAAAATCAGTGGGGAAGTAGTCCGATTGACTGAACAACCATGCTACTAATTTAACAAGTACAGAAAGAAAGGTTGTAAAATGGGGTAAAATCCATTTAACAAATATCTCACTTAGCCATAGAAATGTTGAGCTCAATTGGGGTGGTAAGTCGAGAACCACTTGTGTTAGGGGACTTATGAGAAATTCTAATCATCAAAAAGGAACAGTGGAGAACTTTCTGTTCACTTCACCTAAAAGCTCAGATGGAGAACCACCAGTCTGAACTGTAAAGGAATTCATTAGTGTGCTCAGACAATTAAAAAAAGAAAATCTGCATTTGAAAATTGGCTACCTTTCTCCTCTCAGCTGGATTTTAGGTAACTGCCGCATTCCTTCGCTCTCCTTGGCTCATTAACGAATCAGATCATTTGCAAACAGAAGTACCGCTCGGGGTGAATGCAACCTCAGCATTTGGTCTGCCCTGGCAGCTTCATGGAAACATTCCTTGGCTTCGAACACAAATAAGGAAGCCCTAGGAGTTCACTTTACTTTTCTTCAAAGTCTTTATTATTATTATTGTTATTATTGCTGAGGTGGGCATTTGAGATAGCCAGGGCCCATTTGGGCAGAAGAAAAATTTGGAATTCAATCCATGAAATCTGATTTTACTGCTTAGGTGCCATTCGGGCAGAAAGGTCGGGTATATAATGAAACCACCATCACTGTTACCATCACCATCATCCTAAACCCAGAATATAGGCAAGTACCGCCAATTATCTGAAGTCTGATACTGCTGATCTGACAATACACATCTCACATAAGGTCCAATTTGAACAGGATCCTACTAAATGGCCATCCAAATACGAGGGGATTCCTGCAAACATGGATCATCTGCTCATCGAGGCTATTTCTAAACCAGCATCCAGTTTCCTCCCATATTTTTCTTGGAAAGTTCTCGATCAAGACATGCAAGTGAAGGAATGGATTCTTCTAGAACAGGGGTGTCAAACTCGATTTCATTGAGGGCTGCATCAGGGTTGTGTTTGACCTTGGGGGGGCAGGGGGGGGCATGGCCAGGGTGGGTGTGGCCAGCTTGACGTTACTCACGTCTGGGCACCTGAGGTGGCCTGAGCACTCTGCCAGCAAAACAGGCTCCTATGCTCTGTTTTAGGCTGCAACTGTTTCCTGCAATCCTCTACCAGTGAAAATGGAGCTTGGGAGGACCGCCCACTCCATTTTCGCAGGCAGAGGCATCACAGGCCAGTCCTTCACTGTTTCCAGGGCAACCCTGCAGGCCAGATTTAATTGTTCCATAAGCTAGATCTGGCCCGTGGGCCTTGAGTTTGACGTCCCTGCTCTAGAGTGCTGCACTGGCAGGAATTTGGATAAGATTGTCTTCAACTTTTCTATTCTATAATTGTATGACTCTTTCAGTGTTCCCCATTCAGATATGTGACGCTTCTGCTCCTGAAGGTTGCATATCACGATCAAGCTCTTAGGCAAATTGTAATAACTGCAATATCAACTTTCACCCTAAGAGACCTCCCCTGTCCTTCAGTCTGCAATGAAGGATGATTCTCTCTCAGAACGGAATTAAACCTGCAGAAACAAATCTTGGATATGCTCTGTAGATAAAATGATATGGCACCAATAAAGGAAGAAACTGCCACAAATTCCTGTTGAAGTTGTGGCAAGGATCTGATGCTGTTAGAACAACATAAGGCGGTGCTATTCTGATATCTTGCTCAAAAATATTGCCTGAAATATTATGTAATCAATAAAACGTTTAATATTTATGTATTAAAATAAAAAAGAGATAAAGAGAGGGTTGTGGATTTATTTTAGCTCTTTTTCAGGGCCATATCAAGCTTCCAAGCCCCATAAAATACTCTTGACCTTGCTCTCTAAAATATATACCTATATACATACATACATATATACATATACACACACACACACACACACACACACACACACACATATATATGTATGTATGTATATAATCTTGCAACTCAAATTTCATATTGTGTAAAATATACATTAATAAAAAGGGGAGAGAGGGAATTGATTTAGAACATGAAGGAAGTTATTGATTTGATTTAAAGATCCTATTAAGTTTTTTCCCATATTTAAGTATTTCATCATAGTCATATTATTGGCTTGGATTCTTTTCAATGGATATGGCATTAACCTATGATCAGGAAATGGAATTCAGAGTACAGCTATATAAATTAAAGGGAAAGGCTAAGATAAGACTTGATTCTAAATACAGGTATCTCTCATTTAGAGACCACAATTGAGCCTGGTAACTTGGTTGTTAAGTGAAGTTGCTAAATGAAATTGTGAGTGTGGTAACGAACTTACTTCAGCTTTTCTTTGTTTTATAGGCAAATGAAGGTCATAAATGTGAGGGTTGATTGCACAGGACTGTCATTAGTTGAAGGTAGTTGCTAAATGAGGACTACCTGTATAGAAAATTCATTAGGTAAAAGATTGCTAGAGGAGAGAAACACACTGTTTTCCATATGAAATTGCAATTATAAAGAGTCAAAAAGTTAAGTTGCTTTCCAGTCTAAAATGCAAGAAGTAGATTTTTTCACCCATTGAAGTAAAAGGCTTCGTGTATCAGGAACTGCAGCCAAGCATTCAGAACTCTTAGAAATTAGAAATTCAGCAACATTTAAAAGGAGGCTGTTTGAACCGGATTACCAACATCTCAGAGATTTGCTGGTTCGCAATATGACTTGGATCCTAAAACTCAATTCAGCCATCCTAAATTTCATCAGGACAAAATTCGCTTAAAATGAATGTGAAAAATAGCAAAACAGCAAATAGTTCACTACACCAAAATCTAAAACACATTCATTTTTTAAATTAATAGCATGTATCAGTTGTGCGAGTGCTAAAATAATAAGAATAAATTTGTTCAAATGACTTATTTACAAATCTGTGTATCTTTCTTTCGGAAATCATTAGTGGTTTTGAAAACTATTTTGAATATACAGACGATTTTGCAAAAGACACATTGATATAATCAAAGAGCGTGAGTGTCAAATGAATGGACAGGTTTGCATAGCACTAAAATGCAGCTTGTCTTGTTCGTTGCTTTTGTGATGATGATCCAGCTTTTGTCCCTGATCCAGCATAGCCATGAGAAAACTCTACCTTTTCTGCACTGGTTTTATATGCATAGTTTTCGCAGTCCCTGTACAGTGAAGACAACAAATGTAATGTAAAGATGAAATTGAACAGGCCTAGATGTTCTTAAGGCAAGGATCAGAAATAACATGGGACTATATGTCTACATGAAACTCACAAGTAAATTTGCAAATTTAAAAAATTGCATGCGACTTACCATGTGTAGACTTCTTTGGCAGACTTTCCAGAAATGGAATAATTGCAATCTCTTCCTAAAACATCTACCAAACAGAGCTTGATATGCTAGCCAACAACTACCTTGTGATCGCCATTCACAAGGGTGTTCCCAACCAGCCCAAGATCTCAAACTGAATATTTTTTTTGCCAGGGGTTTGTGACTAAAACTAAAGATTTGAACTATGTGTATATAAAAAAGTTGTTCAAGTGCTGAAAGCAATCATAGGCCATTGGTTAACTTCCATATTATTCAAGTTAATAACAAAAGCAACAGCATTTAGACTTATATACTACTGCACAGTGTTTTTACAGCCCTCTCTAAGCAGTTTACAGAGTCAGCCTTTTGTCCCCAACAATCTGGGTCCTCATTTTACCCACCTCAGAAGGATGGAAGGCTGAGTCAACCTTAAGCCAGTCAGGATCAAACTGCTGGCAGTTGGCAGATTTAGCCTGCGATATTGCATTCTAACCACTGCATCACCCTCAAGGGCAACACCAAAATACACAATCACAGGAACAATGCATACCTTGCATTAAAAATGTATGAACAATCTGTAAACTATTCCTCATTTCTGAGTGACCTCGTGAAATTAAGAAAGGGAGGTATATAGATTTTTTTTTCTTATTATATCCAATTCTCGGATCTTGGCTCAACAAGTTCTTGCAGTTTTCTTGGCAAAGTTTTTCAGAAATGATTTGCCATTTGTCTCCTTCCTAGAGCTGAGAGAAAGAAACTGGCTCAAGGTCAGCTAGTTGGCTTTAAACCTAAGGCAGGGCTAGAACTCCCATTTCTAGACTGGTGTCTCTAACCACTACACCAGGCTTGTCCAACCTTTCACCTTCCCTGGGCCACATTAGAAGATGAAAATTTGGTTTGGGCCACACATAAAATAAAATAACAGTAACGATACCTGATCATCCAAAAAAACCATAGAAAACATTTTTTTCATAAGATATCATAAAAAATAGTCAACCAGGGAGAAAGGAACGCAGGGGGGGGGGAGAAAGCTCGCCCGCCTCACGCCTACCTCTCCTCCTGCAAATGGCCTGGCTGGATGCAGCAGCACTGGAAGGCAAGGACTGGGAGGCTCAGTGCAGCAGCAGCAGCAGTGGCGGCGGGGGCAGAAGCCGCTACAACAGCTCTGGCGGCAGCAGCAGCAGGGGCAGAAGCCGCTACAACAGCTCCAGCGGCGGCGGCAGCAGCGGCGGCAACAGCAGGAGGTGGCGGAGCAGGACTCTTGGGCTGCAGCTGCCTCGGCACAAGGAGCACTCTGACGGTGCCCACCTTTTCTGTTGCTGTTTGGCATGGCGCTCACCTCACCCCACCTCGCGCCTGCCTCTTCTCCTCGCTGGCTCGTCCTCTTGCACGAAGGTTGAGGTGGGCACTGGGCCGCATTACGAGCCGACCTGGGCCGCATGTGGCCCATGGGCCGCAGGTTAGACAAGCCTGCACTACACCAAACTGGCTCTGTATATGGTCTATACTATAGGTTGTAGGTAAAACCTTGGCAAGTTCTGATTGCCAAAAAATTAGCATATCTGAATGGGATTTCAGACCATAGGAAAGGTTATGCCCAAATTCTGCTCTTCTTTTCAAGGGTCTTACTATTTTGTGCAACAAAAAATGTAATAGTTTTTACTCCAATCATAGCAAAAAATCTTTGAAGGAGAAAAGAAGCAGACACCGCTATGTTGGTTATTCTCCAAAGTATTACACTCAGCAACATCGTGCATTGCTAGGTTACCTAGGATTCTGTAGCAAACGGAATACCACAAAGAATTTGCAGTTGTGCTGTATTTGACATGATATAATCTCAGCTGACATTACATAATAAATGAATTTCTAAAGTATTGCTTCACTACTTAAATCTAGTGTTAATGATGATCTCATTGGAACAGAAAAGGTACTAATTATACTACCAAATGCTATCTTCTATTTAATCTCTCTTGAAATATTGAGTAAGAATATATTACGTTTAGTGTTTACTTGGTTTAGCAATTGTTTAGATCAAATTAATTAAAACATTGTGGACTAACTCATATTCTATATGAGATATATACTCCAGGGATGATTCCAACTAAAATTTATCAGAAAAATTTACAACTTAAACCTTGGTGACATGATTACCAGAAGAGAATGAACGCAGAGTGATTTTATGCTGGATGTTTAGAAAACAGATTTTTGCTCTAGAGCAGCTTGTTGAGAAATCTTTTAACGTGACAAAGAAGGTTTACTGTATTTCTATTGATTTAGAAAAAGCATATGATAAGGTAGATAGGCTTACATTTTAAAATGTTTTGCGTGGCTAAGAGGCTGAGTTCAATAAGATCAGTCTATGATAGAATTGAGAAAGAATAAAAAACATAGGCTATGTCCAACGTTGATCAGGAAGTAAGACAGGACATATGGTTCCCTTGGTTGTTTAATTGGATATGAAATTAAAATATCAAAGATCATGGTAGTTATATTTGAAAAGTAAAATGGAGTGAATGATTGCATTCATTAACAAGTGGATGATGACCAGTTACATAATAATAGTAAAAGACTCAAGCAAACAAACCATTATATACCGTGGTGGAATGTTTACTAAAGATAGGAAAGTAGGAAAAATTCTAAGCTATGTGGAATCACATGAATAGGTTTTGTTAGGTAATGAAACATCAGCAAGCAAACAACCAGGATAAGAGAGCGCCAAGAACTCCACAGACCACATCCTATCCATTGTGATTCCACCAGCATTTGCATAGTTTAAAATTTCTCCTTCTTTCCTGTGTTTAGTAAACATTCCACCAAGGTACATGTAATAGAAAGGATACTGAATGATGTTGGTACATATTTTTATTTTCCTTTTATTTATTTCAGATCTTTAATATTTTTGGATTAATATTTATTTTCTCAGTACAACATTGCATAAAGTTATTTACTCAGAAAGGAAATGTGTGATGGGTATGTTTGCATGTACCAGGGACCTGTTTTCCTCACGTCTTGAAATCTTCTTGGTTTCCAGATGTCTTGCTAAACATGCAAAAACCACAGAAACCTGGTAGATGATGTGATTTATTGTCATTTTGAGACAGAAGACACACACAGAAATTCTTTGAACCTCCAATATAGGCTTAAAAAAATAACAACAGTTATTCCAAAACAAAAATTCCAGCTTCAACTACAAGTGTGTTGCGTTTTTATCATTGCCCTATTCAATATGGCCTGTGGACTCCCAAAATAATCCTTGGTGACTCTCTTCTAAAATGACCCCGAGCCCAAAGAGTAGCATCTCATAATCCACGTTCAGCATATAGAATCATATGCCAATGTGAATGCGCACCGTATTTTAAAGCATCTCATTGAGATTACTCTTGTTTTCCTCTCTCTTTTGTATATGTTTCTCCTAGATATATACAATCTGGTCCACATCCTTGCTGTTTTATTTATGGGACATTCCATTCTGATGTATGGCAGTGCTAATGAACCAATCTAGCCAAAATTCTCCTAAGAGTTCCTAATGTACATCTCTGGCAGAAATGAAACACTGTTGGAATGAGAGAGTAAGGATGGCTGGGCCTCTGGTCAGGGTTGCTCATTGATCTACAGTAAGCTGAAGCTGGCATCTCCATCACTGGATTATTAAGTACATACCATTTAAATATCGATGAAGAGTCTCAACCATTCAGGCCATGGTTGTCCCAAGATGCTTTTTTAAATAAAGGGGACTGTACTTTCTTTGTTTTTCCTTGAAGACATTTTGCTTCTCATCATGTCTCATCCAAAAATCTTCTTCTTTGGTTCATCACAACTGAAGAAACTTCTTGGATGAGAAGCGAAACGTCTTCAAGGAAAAACGAAGAAGGTCCAGTTGCCTCTTGAAAAAGCATCTTTGGTACATGCCATTTGCGGCCTTTCTCTATGGTGTTTACATAGTTAGGGGTGGTGGTCTGCAAAAATCAAATGTAGCTTTAAAATTCAACCACTTTGACCTTAGACATGATTGCAATATAACATAGGTCTATGAGAAGACTGCCCTTGCTGATTTAAGCAAAAAAGAAAGATGACTGATTGTAAATATTAATGTTTGAAGTCCGTATCATTCTCAATGGTGGCTAGGTGAAGGAAATCAATACTTTCCCCGTCCCTACTCAAATACCCTGACATGTTATATTCGGAGGCTTCAAAGTTCAAATAAAAGATTTTCAAAGGTTTTTGACAAGCAAAATTGTCTGGCTAGGACAGCAATATTAAAGGAAGCTTCAGCAAGATAGAAGTAAGCAGATTTCACAAAGTGACAATATGGTTTTGGAAGATGGATATGCTAATAAAATGTAATGTTGCTTTGTTATAAACTGTCTACTTTTAAGTGGAAAGCCTGCAGAACTGCCATTTTTCTATTGCTCAAAGACACTGGAAATCTAACATGACACTTTCAGACTAACCATTTATTGCTTCAGAGAGCTGGCCGTTATCAGTGTAAATGAAAACCTCATCAAAGGGCTTTTCAGATTCAAATAAATTTAAATTTATTTACTGGTGTTATTTAAAGTGCTTTTATCCTGGTAATTATAAAGCAGAGACGGGTAGCCTGTGATCCACCATCAGAATAGAGCCCCAGCATCTTTCAGCCCAGCGGGATACTCTGCTCATCTTCTACCTCTGAGATTTGACAATAAAAAGCTAAGATTCTTCGACGCAATTTTGTCTTTTTTTCAGCCAAGTGCACTTCACTACAAGCGAGAAATCTATTTTATTTTAGATAAATTTATATTATAAAGGTAAATTACCTAGGAAATAGGCTCGCAGGTAGGCATGCATATATACATTAATGAAAGTGCTCCTCAAACCCCAAAAGAGATTAAAAATGTTGCTCTCTCTCATGCTGCAGCCAACAGGGGTCAAATGATTTTTGTAACAAAAAAGGTATTTTTGTGCTTTCTGATCCCTGTCTTAAAGGAATAGCCTGCGTGTTAACTCAAGCTTAAAGTAAATCTTCTTTGAAATGAATTTATCTCTTAATTACAATCCCAAAAAACCTGATTTCCCCATAATGTTAAAAGCAGACCTTTTCCTTTAAAAAATAAATAAATAAGGAAGTTCATGCTAAAGGTCTATCAAATTAACTATAAAGACTGAATAGGGAGAACCTTTTTCTCCTTCTCCTGTGCGAATAAAACTTAGAATGATCTAATGAAAATGGATTGCAGACGATTCATGAGGCCTTTGGGATTCAGGCTGTAACACTGGATCTTTTATAAATAGGTATAAGTTTGTTATATCACTACCAGGCAAATATTAATAAAATTGTAGGCTAAAATCAGAGGTGGTATTCATCAGGTTCTGACCAGTTCTGGAGAACCAGTAGTGGAAATTTTGAGTAGTTTGGAAAACCGGCAAAAATCACCCCTGACTGGAGATTTTATACGCCCACTAAGCCACACCCACAGAACCAGTAGTAAAAAAAAATTGAATCCCACCACTGGCTGAAATACTGTTGTAGGATGGGAAAAAATATATTAGCTATACAGCAGAAAGAATACTACAAAGTAGGTGTGTCAGGCCTGTGAAATAAACATTATGTACAGCTCAACCAACCAAAGATCTAAGACATAATTTAGCACAGCGATGTCAAACTTGATTTCATTGAGGGCCGCACCAGGGTTGTGTTTGACCTCAGGGGGCTGGGGTGGGTGTGGCCAAGGTGGGCATGGGGCAGTTCTACTCATGCTGGGCTTCCTGTGGTGGCTTGAGCACTCTGCCTGTGAAAATGGGCTCCCAAGCTCCATTTTCAGCTGTGACGGCCTACTGCAAATCTCCGTTTTCACTGACAAAAGCACCGTGGACCAGTCCTTCCCTCTTTCCAGGGTGGCCTTGCGGGCAGATCTAAGCACCCTATGGGCCGGATCCAGTCCCCGGGCCTTGAGTTTGACAGCCCTGATCTAGCATTTCCCAAACTTAGCTCCACAGACTTCATCTGCAGTTATTATTGCCTTCGTCAACACTGCCAGTTAGCAGAAATTTAGGAATGCTTTCAGCTAACTATATCTAGGGATACTGAACTTGGAATTAATTAACTAAACTAAATTAACTAAACATCAATTTTCTATATGGTGGGCAGCTAAATGCTTCTGAAAAACTCTGCACGTGGTATCATAATCATCAGCTTAGGCAAACATCGTTAGCACAGCTAGTAACTGTTAATATTGCAGATAGCCCTCAATTTAACAATAGTTCTTTTATTGATGCTTTGGGGTTATAACAACACTGAAAAAGTGACTTATGATCTATCTTTGAAGTTACAACAATTGTACCACTCCTGCACTCAAGTGACCACGTTTTATGCACTTGGCAACCTGCTTACATTTATGACTGGTTGCAGTGTCCTGTGGTCACATGACCATGATTTGTCTCGGCTGGTTTCTGACAAGTAAAGTCAATGGGTTAAACCACATTTACTTAACAATCATGTGATTCATTTAACAAGCATGGTAAAAATGGGTCCCTTCACATAATGATTCAATAATGCACTGCTTAGCAGCCAAAATTATGATTCCAACTGTGGTCATAGATCAAGGACTATATACTGTTTTCCAACTGCAATGTGGACTGATGACACTTTGCCATTATAAATTACTTTATGGGTCCACAAAACAGAGCATCATGATTTGTTAAAGTGGGTTTCTTCCATGCTTGCTGCTAATTATGGGAACTGCAATGCCAATATAACTACAGTGCTCCAGGATGGCAGCCTTATAGGCCGAATGACTTAGCTGAACCATTTGATCAAATACTTGACATATAATAGGATTACTAATAATATGTAAACATTTATCTACAATAGCTCTTTAGTTGATTGAACATTTTATCAAGCAGAGCAAAATGTTTATTAGATTCTATACCACTATTGTCTTTTTTTTTTTAAGGATAACTTCATATTCTAAGAGAAATATTTTCCAACTATGAAAATATTAGTCACATGTAGTTTGAAATCCTGTGTCTGGGGCTAATCAATTAGGCAACTCAATGTAGAGAATTAGTTTTGAATTTCTGTATGGTCGATCCTCATCTTTTGGGCTAAAATACCCCTTGGATTTTGTTAGTCTTGGAATGTTGTTTTGATTAAGCGACTGTCCTGGGAGATTGAATAGATTAATATATTAATGGAGAAATAAATAGAGTTTCTTTTTAGGGTGCCCAATAAGCACATGCTGTTAAAATAATATATGCTTATCAAATAAAGAAACAGCATCATCCATACATGCACACACACAAACACACACACACACACACAAAAGGGTGCAATGGCTCAGCAGTTAAAGACCCTGAGTTTGTCAGGTGGAGCGCTGACAGACCGAGTTTGAGGCTCAAGTTCCATGCAATGTGGTGAGCTCCCATTACTTGCTCCAACTCCTGCCCATTTAGCAGTTTGAAAGCATGCAAATGCAAGTAGATCAATAGGTACCACTTTGATGAGAACATGACAGTGTTCCATGGACCATTAGTGTGTAGCCATGCTGGCCATTGGATGACGGAAAGTGAAATTGTCTTCAGACAATCTTGGGCCCCTTGGCCAAGAAATAGTGATGAGCACCATGCCCTAAAGTCAGACATGACTGGCAGGGAAATCTTTACCCTTTATATATATATGCATCTCAGAATTGCAGTGTGACCTTTGCTGATAACAAACTTCAGTTAAATCGTTAGACATAGAAGCTAATGTATTAATAGCTCAAAATGTACCAAAACTAGGGCCTTGAAAGAGGATAAAACTAGAAGGAACACTTAAGTTCTTTTTTCATTAGCAGATACACTGAGAGGGAAAACATGTTAAGGATGCTGACGCACAAAGCAGATGCTACATATTGAATTCTTTACAAAGTATGGCCAACAAGGTATTAATTTACATAATCCATGTGGATTCTGTTTTCATGCAAGCCTCAAGAAATGAATAAAGGTGACTTCTCTAAGAATTTCTCTTGTCCGTCCAAAAGCACCCACACAATGTTTAAAAATGTTTTAATTGCAGGAAATTTCCTTTTAAAAAATTTAAAAGGCATCAATCCAAATGAATATTGCACCTTTGCAAATAGCAAAATTCACATTAGCTTTACCATGTGCGTAGATATATGATTATGAACATATAATGCTGGAATAACCTTACCCAGGATGAAATGCCTGTCAGAGATAAATGGGTTGTGTGTTACCTGGCCTGAGGTCTAGAAATAGGTTAGGGATCCTGCTCATGTTTCAACTACCTCCCAGACTTATACAGTCCTTGGCTAAGCTGAGAGATCTCTAGACAACTGAGCTAGTCAGGCTTGGCCTGGCCTGTCTTAAGCCATATTTGATGCTCAAAAGATGGCCTTATGTGACCATGTTGCTGATCAACCTCTTGATTGGACTGGGTTTTTCTTTGCAGGAATTGCAGGAACTCTATTTTCATGAACGGAACATGACCTGGTTAAGATTGGACTTTAAGTAGTTCTTGACCAGCATAGAGATGTTGATACAGTTCCACTGATGTACCCAGGAGTGGGATACGACAGGGTTAACTACCAGTTCGGGATTTACGAGCTTCCCTGCATGCTGGGAGCCGCGCGCCTGTAAATTGTCATCAGCAGGCTGCATGCAGAGAAGTAGCCTTTGAAACAGTCCTCTTTTCCTGCTTTTTTAACTGCAGCTGTGCCTCGTTCGGCAGCTGAAAGTTAAAAAATCAGGAAATAAAGATTAGGTAAGAGCACGGGTGGGCAGGTGGGCAAAAACATCAGCAGACATAGAACCGGTTCTATGTCTGCTGCTCTTCAGAGCTACCGGTTTTACAGAGGTGGACAGAACCGGTAGAAACCCACCCCTGGATGTACTAAAAAAATAAAACTTGTCTTGTGCAATGGGACAAGACTTCTTTGTACTTTGCTCCAATATCTACATGGATTTGCCGTCGTGTTTGATTTTACCTAGATACATGATTAAAACTATGTTCTGAAAACCATGCTTTAATTTTTTTATTAAGGACTTTTGAAGCAATACAAGACAAACCTGAAAAAAAAAAATAGAAGAGCAAGAACTAAAGAGAAAAGAAAATGCAGAAAACATACACACACAATACACAGACCAATATGCATGCGTACACAAATACCTGCCTTTGAAGCTGCTGCCAGTTTGCTTTTCGATAGTTTTTTCTTGTTATTTATCAAATATTATAATTATGTAAATCTTGTTTTTTCCTTTTCTGAATAAACCTTGTGTTATTGAGGCCAGATTAAAAATTGCATTATGTTAAGGATTATGTTAGCGCTTTTCTGAAGTTTTCCTCTCCAGAAGTAACAATAGAATTCTTGTGCACTAGTTCTTGACTTATGACCAGAATTGAGCCCCAAAATTCTGTTGCTAAGTGAGATGGATGTTAAGTGAATTTTGCCCCATTTTACGACCTTTCTTGCTGGAGTTGTTAAGTGAATCACCACAATTGTTAAGTTAGCAACATGATTGTTAAGTGAATCTGGCTTCTCCATTGTCTTTGCTTGTCAGAAGGTTGCAAAATGATCCTGGGATACTGCAACTGTCATAAATATGAGTCAGCTGCCAAGCATCTGAATTTTGATCACATGACTATGTGAATGGTTGTAAATGAAAAACAACATAAATCACTTTTTTCACTTCCATTGTAACTTTGAATAATCTCTAAATGAAGCATGATAAGTTGATGACTACTTGCATCTTTAAGATCTGCTGAGTTATGTATGAGAACTTAAAAGAGTAGATTCACCTTTCAAAAGATGGGATGAAGAGGACCAAAGACACTCCATGACGTAATCCTTGTTTTCTGCAATCTGGAATCTTATTCATTCTAAAAACATGTCTCCCAGTTTTAAGTGTTTTTGTCTTTACTTTTCTTCCTAGATATTGAAATTCATTCTTAAATGTAGTTGATGAGTTCTGTTTATATGCAGAAAAACATCATCTCAGATTTTTAATTTTGTGAAGTAAAGTTCTTTCATTGACCTTAGTTAACTTTTTTCCTCTTGCCCTTCTTAAAATAGGATGTCGTTATGGTCATGAAACTGGCAAAACAGACAAATCTCTCACAGCTGGAGTGAATACGTAACAGAATTATGAAATGCAGATGTTTTTTACTAGACTAACGCTTCTTTCTTTTCAAAAAAAAAAAGTGGTGAAATTCCCTTGAGGGGAGAAAAAAGTTAAGTGCCAAGAGTCATGACCAGGTTACTAATATATTTCTTCTCCAGATTAAGTATATTTTCAATTATAGATATATTAAACAAGGAGATTTAATAGAACATGGATTAAAATTAATATGATGTGCCAATGGGAATTCATGCAGCCAATGTTGATCATAACTGAAGAAGTTATTGATAACAGTGGGAAGTCAGCAGTACCATTAGGCTTTATGTTAAAATTATAAACAAGCCTTCTAATACTTTTTATGAATGTCTGTAGAAATCTTTTAACCAAATTTCGATTTACCTGGCTGAAATAAACTAGCAAAGATGACTTTTTTTCCTTCCATCTTCTTCATATGATAAAATTACCTTGTAAAAATTCTTCATAAAAGTTACCTCATCGTGAAAAAAAATCTCATTTTCTAGACTATTTCTTCCACTCCCGCATAATATCGCTACTAACCATTTTTCATATGAAGGTCTTTGACAATAATATTTTAGCACAAGGATAATGAGAGGAAAAACGTGATTTGCAAAAAAGGAAAAAAACCCACAAGATAACATGCATGTTTTATAATATGGTTGTAAAAGGATGTCTTTGGGCAAAGCAAATTCCAGTATCTAAAAGTCAGTACTGAAAATGTGTCCTCTACTAGGGCAATCCAAGTTGAATGTGGTTATCTATATAGGCATACCTGCATATGTCTGCTTGCCCACATATAAATACGTTCAGATCCATCACTGTATTTATGCCAATTTATGTTCAGTGGCATTCATAATATCAGCTGCAGGACAATTGAAGATTTTTGTTCAAAGGCCAACAACTATGTTTTCATTTTTTAAAAAAAGTGGGGGGATATAAGCAAGGCCCCTAAATCTACCTGTCACATCCATCCATTTGATGTTTGGAGGTTGCCCAAGGTTGCCATCTGAAAGGAACAAGTTTGATATTTCCTTTAAAATGGATGAGAGAAATCCTGATTTTAATCAGTCTTTTGAGAAAAATATGTAAGAAATTTGCATGGCATTTCTAATATGGAAACCATCAACTCTGTTCTTTCCTATGGAGCATCATTCTTCATTCTTCCTTGCTTCAACACTTCAAAATTATTGGCTTGATTTATACGTTCAAGGTCTGACACTGTTTTGACACAAAGAACATGCTTTTAGTATGGATTTTTCGATAAGATAGAAAGGTTTCCTAAGTTATTCACTTTTTGCCTCCCAACTAGATATAAAGAATGGATGAGTAAGCCATTTCCTATGTCTGCTCTTCTGAGACCTCAATAAGAGCCAGCAGGATTTATGTTTTTTACTTAAAGCTGCTTCTACCTTTGAACTTTCACATTGGACTCCTCTACTTAAACTCTTGTATTTGATGTCATTAACATCATAAACTTTTAAACTTTTACATGTCATCCAGCTCACACTATAGCATTGTTTCTTTTATTCCTCCATATGTAACTGCATTGTCAGGGAAATATTGGATTTATTTATTTCATCAACCTATGTATAAATAAATTGCTAAATCTTAAGTCCTTTTCTGTATTTAAAAGGGAGAGCAGATATCCTTTCAATATTATTTAGAAATTCTGCTTTGCCTCCAAGATAAATGGCTGATTCTTCAAAGAACACCAGAAAGGTGTTGTTTAAATACCTTGGCATGATGGAAGCAATATTAGGTTGAGCAGAATGGTTGTGTAAAAATAAATTAGATCAAGGCTCTTCAAACTTGACAGCTTTAAGACTTGTGGACTTCAACTCCCAGAATTCCTGAGCTAACATGACTGGAGGAAGAATTCTTGGAGTTGAAGTCCACAAGTCTTAAAGCTGTTAAGTTTGAAGAGCCCTGCTTGCTTCCAGAATTATTTTGCTTAGCTTCCAGAATTATTCTTGCTAGGTAAATCTAGGTAAAACATCTTGGCTGATATTAACATAATGCATAAAACATATAGCTCGGTTCTTTGAAACCAACATCAATTTAATCTTCCTAGTTTTGTCTCAGGAACCGAGGACAAAATAATGTCTCATACTGTAACGTTGGGACTCCCTCATTTATTGACTTGACCATTAGCCACCCTGAATGTTTGCCAAACTAGAAAATGGAGCATAAATCTTCAGATGCTGCTTCTTGTGAAGGAACTATATATTGGATTTGGCCTCCTGACCAGATCAGTTTTCTCTTCATCGATTTAGAAATGCCTATAGTAAATTTGATGGCTGTCCAGAAACATGACAAGTCAACGTACAGCAACCAAGAACAATGAAGACATGTATAATTAGGAGTGACAAATTTTGTCCTTCAAAATCCGTAGCCGATACTGCCGTTCAACAACATTGTTATGATTCTAGCATAAGCTCTGACTTCCTAGGACATTTGCGCTTTTCTCTTCTTACAACTCCACAAAGAATAAAAGATTCATTTCCTGACCGGAACCACAGCTATTAAATAGCTCTCCTCTGGTCTAAAGGAGATTTACAAAATGATGAATTATTGAAATTATGGAGGACATGCCTTTTGAAGTGAAATTCACTGTAAACATCAAAGCATTTTTGTAAGTATAGACTGCAAGTAGTTTAATTTTAAGTTCTTGTTTATTCCATAGGTGGATTAGATTTGTTTTCATACTTTAGAAGGAAGAGATGAAAGCTTACTGTGAAGGCTACATTCCCAGCATATTATGTGATTAAAATTTACAGCCCAAAATAAAATTGGTGACTGTACTAAAACATCATATATGAAATGCATGTCTATAAATGCATGTTCTTTCCTTCCTTCTGCAAAGTCATTGCCCCTGTTAGGAAAAGCAAAACTCTTTAACTTTAAAGACAAGTGGAGGCAATAATGCAAACCTAGTTATCTCAGGGAAGCAAAGTTTAAACAGCTGCTTTTAAATTAATTCTCTGAAGTTAAATTCCAACATATTCTTCTTGGTTTTGCTCCTCAGTAAAACCATTCTTCATGTTAAAATCTGTTTTCCTCAACAATTTCCCTTTGCTTGCTCATGCATTCTCAATTTTCTCAGGTCCTTCAAATCCTTCTTTAGGACAATTTATCCCACTGTAACTACATAGCCAAAAAGGCGTTAAGAGTTGTTAACCTTATGTAGCTTATGTAGCTTTTTCTCTGGTAATATTACACTAATAATTAGAGCATACAAGACATTTGCCAGACCAATACTCGAATACAGCTCATCAGTCTGGAACCCACATTACGTATTTGATATTAGCACAATTGAGAAAATCCAGAAATATTTCACAAGAAGAGTTCTCCACTCCTCTACTCATTGCAGAATACCTTATGCCACCAGACTTGAAATTCTAGACCTAGAAAACCTAGAACTATGCCGCTTTCGGTCCAATCTAAGTATAGTATATAAAATCATACATTGCAATGTCCTACCTGTCAATGAATACTTCAGTTTCAATCATAACAACACAAGAGCAAACAATAGATACAAACTCAAGGTTAATCACACCAAACTTGATTGCAGGAAATACGACTTCAGCAACAGAGTGGTCGATGTCTAGAATACTCTACCTGACTCTATGCTTTCTTCCCCAAACCCCAAATACTTTAACCTTAGACTGTCTCCTATTGACCTCACCCCTTCCCTAAGAGGTCTGTAGGGGGGGCGTGCATAAGCGCAACAACGTGCCTACTGTCCCTGTCCTATTGTTTCTTTTATATATTTTTTAATTTTTCTTATATGTATCCATGTATTCATAACTATGATTTTACTTATATCTATTATCTTGTAAGCAATTGACAAAATAAATAAATAAACAATTTTTTGATCTTGCTAGTTTCCATGTTGTAGTGCAGTGAGTATAAGGACACACAACTGAAAAGAGCCACATATTGTGTCTCTGGTTGTGCCTCCTTCGTTCCTGTTCTGTTCTTCCACTACTTCTCAAGTCTTTTTGATTATTTTATGTGTATCAGGGCAAACAGCTGCATTATCTATACTGTAAAGTTTCAAGGAAAGAAAGATAAACCAACTGATAATATGAAAACAGCCTTGAATTTTGACATTTCCAGGTTCTAACATATCTCAAAAGACGTGTTTCAAGCTCCTTGGCAAGGACACATTTCATCCGAGCATCCAAATGTACAAAGTGAAATATCCCTTTGGTGGGGAGCCCAGAAAATTGTTTTAATTACCTAAACTGTAAGTAGATTATGTGACTTGATGTTATGTGTTTGGGGCTCTGTCAGTCTTTTGTAACATAAGTACAAGCAAATCCATACATACATATAATATCCTGCTAAAATCCTGGATTTACTTACTTATTTATTAAGAATAGAATTAGGAAAGCCTAGCGCAGGAAAGCCTTTGTGGCTTATTCTAATTTAACCTTTAGGAACATTAAAAAGGTCCTTTTGTTTCTTTTGGCTTGTGTTTCTTTTAAGAAAAACTGTTAGCCCTTTCTATTTTGCCTGGTTTTATAGTGTGCTCTTTGTTTAGTTTATTACAGGCTACTTTTGAAACACTGACAGCAAAATTTGAGGTCAAGATGTTTGAACATACAAATTAAACAATATTTTGGACTATGAAAGTCTGTTTTCTCTCAGTCCATAAATGAAAAGTAGAGCTTGCAGCACTATCATTAGATCAGCACTGAGACAATAGCAGCCATTAACTGAATCATCTGGAAAGTTCTTTATATTCCTGGGGGAAAAATATTACTCTGAATGCGTAAACACTAGGGCCTCTTAAGCCAAAGAATACAATGGAGTAACTACTTAAGCCAAATATAATTAAATACTGAAAATAAACAGGAAGTGGACCCAAACAGAGACCATGGTTTTTTTCTGTTTATTTCATCTAATCCAAAGATTGTGTTCCCCCAAATTTCATCCTGGAAACACATTAGTCTCACCTAGCAAGAATACATATTTAATACTAGCATCATTTCAAGAGCATATTTCAGTCACATTTATTCAATCAAAGGACCCACAAGTTCCTAATACTACCTTAAATTTCCCAGCAGGACAGTATCTTCCTATCTGCGAGGCTGAGAAGACATATGGAAGTCTACCAAAATAGTGCCTCCCTTCACCCATTTGATCTTATCCTTCCCCTCTTCCATCAAGACACCCTCCTGCCCATCACTGGAAATGCTAAGTAGTGACAGAAGCTTCACTGTGCAACTAATCGAGATGAGTAGCAGAAGATGGAAATGGAAAAGAACCTAGCGTATATATATAGTCTATTAGCCACAACATTCCAGGGGTGCCCATGGTTCCAGTGAATCAGATATTCTAGTCAGCCCCTCCCGCAACAAGCATCCAGAATACACTCTTGAGTAGTACAAAATAAAGGCAGGACATGAATCTATGTTTTTCCTTCTAGTAAATAAAAAATAAATTATATATACACCAATGGTGGGATTCAAAAATTTTATTACCAGTTCTGTGGGTGTGGCTTGGTGGGTGTGGCAGGGGAAGGACACTGCAAAATCTCCATTCCCTCCCCACCTCACTAACCTGCTTTCCAGCTCTGTTCTCCTGTGCAGGGCAACAAAAGAAGACCCAGTTGGTAACTGGGACTCGGGAGGTAGAGAATAGATACGGTGGGACCGGTCAGAGGTGGTATTTGCCTGTTCGCTGAACTACTCAAAATTTCTGCTGCCAGTTCTCCAGAACTGGTCAGAACCTGCTGAATACCACCTCTGATACACACGTATTGATATTGTTCTTGAATATATTTTCAATCCATGCAATTGCTGGAATTTTAAGCCTATAAAGGAATTTAAAAAAAAAAACAACAAAAATTATGTTTATATTTATTAATGGAGAGGAACTGCCAAAACTAAACCACTAAACCTTTCAGGAACATTAGGCTTTATGAGTAATTCATCTACTAAATTCTCAAAGTAGCACGTCACAATATTCTGGGTGAAACGAACTGCAGTTATTTTTATATACTGCATCCATGGTTAATCCAATGCCCTTCTAATCCACACAGGTATTTGCACCATTGCTTAATGAGCAATGAAAACTTTCATCATTGAATGGTTGGTTTTAGTTTTATGTCTTCACGAAAAACTAAGCGCCTTTCTCAACAATATCCATATTGGTTGTGATATATTTCCTGATGTTCATTGGCCATTTTGATCTTGTTTCTGGCTCTTTGAATGTTTCATGGTATTCATTAGCAATTTTGATCTGGCTTCTGCTGCTAAGTTTCTTCATCTTTATTTATACCAGTGTTTCTCATTTTTAGCAACATTAAGATATGTGGAGTTGCCCAGCCAGCAAGTTGAAAAACACTGGTTTAAGTGTTACTTCACATGATAAAGTCTGCAAAAACTTGAACTTTTGGATTTTTCAGAAAGATCAAATTATGAAGCTTAGTGAGCTCCTGGGAGAAAATGAGTGAAGAAAAATGCAAAATGAGAAACGAAGAAAGCATCATTTTGTAAAATATAGGTCACATCTATTTAAGACACAGCTAGTGGTGTCTTCAATTTTGTTTTGTTTTTTGTTTTTAGACAATGTGTTCCTTGTGTGCACACAGAAGGAAAAAAAGCTTCTGGAAGTGCTTTTTGATGGGAGCATACTTGTAATTTTTAATGGGGAAGGCACTGAAAAGTCAAGGAGCTTACCAGCAAATCCTTTACACCCAAATGATGAGCAAACTCTTCATGGCTTGATCTGAAAAGTAGAAAATAAATTAGAACAAATGCATGTGGCTTTAAAAAAAAATCAATGGAAACACATCCAAAAACAGATTAGTCCCAATTTCTACCCAGAATGGCAGTGCTCCAAAATATTGGACTAGGTGTGAAAGCACCAGGTCCAACCCCCACTTAGCTGTTGACTTCGGGCTATTAACTGTTCCTCAGTTTGTCCTAGAAGCCCAATTTGAGAGAAACATTTGAGAAAGAACTTGATAAGGTAGCTTCCACTGCTGGAGGATGGTGTATTAAATACAAGAAATAAAATTCTAAACCTCAGAAATGTTTGGAAGGCTATACTATGAAAGAACCCTGACTAATTAGCTCAGGAGCTAATTATGTTACTCATGAATCATGTTCTTCCCACCTTCCCACCCCAACTCTCAATCTTGGATCACTAGAAATTGCATCTGGCTTGATTCTATTCTCATTCTTGACGGTTTGCCATATAAGGCACTCAAGCTACTAAGCTCTTACAAGGCCTAGAAACTTCTGGGGTTTAAAAAATTAAGTTTTGGAAACCAAATCACACAATACAGTGGAAGTAGAAAGTCTACACATCCTTGTAAAAATGCCAGGTTTTTGAGATGTGAAAAAAATCATAATTGAGATAAATAATATCTTCCTCTCTTAATATAACATATAAGAAAATGAAATTCAATGGAGAGAAAAGTAAAGTCCTACACTTAGGCAAGAAATTCAATGGAGAGAAAAGTAAAGTCCTACACTTAGGCAAGAAAAACCAAAAGTCCACATATAGACTGGGTGAAACCAGGCTCAATAGCAGTAACTGTGAGAGGGATCTTGGAGTCTTAGTGGACAACCAGCTAAATATAAGCCAGCAGTGTGCAGCAGCAGCCCAAAAAGTCAATGCAATCCTAAATTGCATTAACAGGGGGATACAATTAAGACCAAGTGAAGTACTAATACCACTCTATAAAGCCTTATTAAGACCACACCTAGAGTACTGCATCCAGTTTTGGTCCCCACATTATAAAAAAGATGTTGAGACTCTAGAAAAAGTGCAGAGAAGAGCAATCAGGATGATTAGGGGACAGGAGATTAAGGCATATGGAGAACAGTTACAGAAACTGGGCTTGGCTAGTCTAGTGAAGAGAAGGACCAGGGGAGACATGATAGCGGTCTTCCAATATTTGAGGGGCTGCCACAGAGAAGAAGGGGTCAATCTATTTTCTAAAGTGCCTGTAGGCCAGACAAGGAATAATGGATGGAAACTGAACAAGGAAAGATTTAACCTGGAAACTTTCTGACAGTGAGAACAATCAACCAGTGGAACAGCTTCCCACGGAAGTTGTGGGAGCATCATCACTTGAGACCTTCAAGAAGAGATTGGACTGCCATTTATCAGAAATGGTGTAGGGTCTCCCACTTGGACAGGGGGTTGGACTAGATGACCACATGGCCCCTTCCAACTCTGATTATTTGTTATCTGTTATAAAACTGTACAATTTAATTGAAAAACAAATTGATATATTTAGGAGGAAAAAAACTAGAATGTGGCTGCATAAGTGTGCACAACCTTAAACTAATACTAATAACTAATACTAGTGCTTTTTGATTTTTTGATAGCATTCATTCTTGAGGTAGAAGCCTATCAGCATGGCATATATTGCCTTGGGAATCTTTACTTACTCTTCCTTGCAAAAGCACTCCAAATCTGTCAGATTATGAGGGCATTTCCTATCCATAGTCCTCTTCAAGACACCCCACAAATTTTCAGTTGGAAATGTGGGCCATTCCAAAACTTTGATCTTCTTCTTCTGAAGCCATTCTTTTCTTGATTTGGAGGTATGCTTTAGGTTTTCATGTTGAAAGCTGAAATTCCTCTTCATCTTCAGCATTTTAGCAGAGATATTAAGGTTTTGTGCCAAAATTGACTTGGAGCTGTTCATAATTCCCTCCACCTTGTCTAAAGCCCCAGTTCAAGCTGAAGAAAATCAGCCCCAAAGCGTAATACTGCCACCACCATGAGTATGGTGTACTTTTGATGCGCAGTGGTGTTTTTGCACCAAACCTACTTTTTGGAATTATAGTCAAAAAGTTCAACTTTGGTCTCATCAGACTGTATAATACATTTCCCCACATACTTTTGTCAGACATTTTGCAAAATGTAGCCGAGCTTGGATGTTTTTCTTTGTAAGAAAATATTTCCATCCTGCCTCACAGCTCAGGCATATGAAGAATACGGGAGATGGTTGCCACATGTAGTAAGAAACGGTACTTGCCAGAAATTTCTTCAACTCCTTTAAAGTTGCTGTAGGCCTCCTGGCAGCCTCTCAGACCAGTTTCCTTCTTGTTTTTTCATCAGTTTTGGAGCGACAACCAGTTGATGGTAATGTCACTGTTGTGCTATATTTTCTTCACTTGTTGATGACTGTCTTCACCATGTTCCACGGTATACACAATGCCTTGGAAATTATTTTATATCCTTCTCCTGATAACGAGATCCCTTTGATTTTTTTGGGTGGGGGGGGCAGAACATGGCTTTTGCTGAAAGAGGCAATTGAGTAAATGTCAGAAAAATCCTACTACAACAGCTGAACTTTATATCAGCTTGACCAGAGTCACTTTAATTGATGGCAGAAATGTATTGGCTGTTATTTATCATCAATTTGAATGTGATTGGTTAATTCTGAACAGATCCACATCCCTACTTATAAGAGGGTGTACATACTTATGTAGCCATGTTATTCAAGTTTATTATCATTTCCCCCCCTGAAATATTTTAATTTGTTGTTCAATTGAATTGTACAGCTTATGTGTTACATTAAAAGTGAGGGGGAAATCTGAAATGGTTTATTGTGGTGTGATTTTTTTACATCTCAAAAACTTGGCATGTTAACCTGGAGAGTGTGGACTTTTTATATCTACGGTATACTATAATATTCCATGTGAGAAAGACCAATCTAGAAGAACAGGGACCACCCACAGTCCTGCTCTAGAAACAGAATCATATGACTCATTTATTTGGTCTGTAAGTCTGATGTTGCTTTGAATAACACACAAAACTCATTTGCAGGACTATTTCCCACTGTGAGAAATAGCAATCATATTGTGCAGAGGCAACAAACAAATGTTTTTTTTCTGCCTTGTGTATGTGTGTTCTCTTTCAGAAAAGAGGGGGCTGTCACACCAAAGTCTTTGCTAATGTAAGTACATGTTTCAAGATTGCCTTATTACTACATCCAACAGGCTTGCAGGAAATGTCAAAATAAAGCAGAAGCAATTAGTCAGCCCCTGGAATTTGACAGCAAGTACAGCTGGTGTGTGTTTGTATGTGTGTTTATTGTTAAAATTTTATTAGCTCTTCAAATACATTTTGCCAATCTGCATAACCCCAATTCAGACCACAGTGAACTGTGAATCTTCCCCATCAAAGCAGAAAAAAAATTTCTCTGCCCCTTTTCATTCCTACATCCATTTATCACACAGCACATAACTATGAGATTGTACTTGTTATAATTGCTAAATTGCACTATGAGGACCTTATTCTGTTTTTAAAATACAATCTGCTGTAAAATGTGTCTAAGCCATTCTGCTACCTTAACTCAGCTTCTCAACTGATGAATCAAGAAATAGTTTAAACTGAGACATCCATGAAAAGGTTGAATTGATTTGTCTATTTTGTAAATTATTTTTTTTAACTGCCTTCGTTAAAACAAGACCCAGTTAGCAACTAAACAATATAATAAACACAATTATGTTCTGTGAAGCATGTGGAAAAAGATTTTGAAAAAATATGCTTGACCATTAGTAATTGTCACACATAGAAAAAAAAGTTGCACAAATTAAAATCTTTCCTCAAGTTCCATGAATAAAATACAAAGAGCAATATTTTCTCAACCTGACCTGAGGGGTTGTCTCTCAAATGCTACAATAGAAAATTCAACATACTCCATCTAGTAACTTTATTGAATCAATCTTCCAAATATACCTAAAATCTTGGAGTCAGGTATTATCTGTAGCATACAATTACAGTAGAACCTCTGTTCACAGCCATAATTCATCCCAAAATTTTGGTCGCAATGCAATTTGATTGTGACCTGAACCTAATTTTGAAAATTTGGCGCTTACCAAAAAATGACACAGAAGGGGAAATCGGCTGTGGAAAAAAATGTTAATTTTTTGGCCGGAACCCGATTTGGTTGTGGTCAGAAGCATTCGTGACCAGAGGTTCTATTGTATTTGCCTTTAAAATAAATAGATTGCAAGACTAGAAGGAAGAATAAAGGAAAGAAGAAGAATGAGAAGTGGTTATACTTATATATCCTCATCAGTAGGGAATAGGGATGATGTTTCTTCCCTAAGACATTCATAAAGTAGAATTCAACCAAGGAATGGAACAGCAAAATAGCAGCATTGGGGATGGGAAGTAGGAGAGGGGTGGGTGCTAACTTCCTATGATAACTTAAGAACTGCAGTGATTCACTTAACAACTGTGGCAAGAAAAGTCATAAAATATGTTATGTATATGTAAATAACATAGTTGGGTTGACAATCTATAAATTACAAATATATATGTTTGTAGTTTTAAAGAAAAATACTGTAATGTATTATGCTGTGTTCTGATTGGTTAATTATGCTACAAGTTGCCATAAGAGGGAGCTATAGATGATGGTTTAATTCTCTTTCTCTTTTGCACTGGTGATCTCTCTTGATACTGATACTGACTGACTTTGGATCGACACTGACTAACCCTGTTTATTTTGATATTCTGTTGATATCGAAGGCTATTTGTTGTATTATGGTTTGATATTTGTCTGCTGTAAAAGACATGGAACTGGTAAGAAGACTTTATAACTAGATGTAAGAAGACTTTATAACTGGATATTTCTGGACTGTTAAAAACGTGTATGACATGGATTGTTAATTGGACTGTGCTATTTCTTCAAGTAAACATTAATACAACTTGTTCAACTCTGTGTGGCTATATATTTATTCATAACTGTTCTCATAAACCATTTTTCCATGTGCATATCCCTTTTATACAAGGATTTACTCTGTGCATATCCTAACAAAATGGGACAACATTCACTTGAAAAATGACTCTCAATTAGCAACAGAAATTTTGGGCTCAATTATGGTTATAAGTCAAAGACTACCTGTAACACTGGACTCTGAGTATGACTAGGTCATACGTAAGCCATCTTTCTTCCTCTCTTGATCATGAAATCCAAATTTTTTTTTTAAAACAAAAGTCATCCAGGAAGAAGATGGAAACAAACCAAGTTCCCAATGAAGCAAGTAAGGCTTCTAATAAGGTTGTAAAGAACAATGTAAGGTCTAATCCGGCAATGTTCAATATCTGTTGAAGAGTTTATTACTGAACAAAATCATCTAGTAAATAATTTTTTAAAACCCTCCATTCTTCTGAGGACTAAAGAGAAAAATTCTATGCAGAAGGTGCTAGTTGCAACTAATGCATGCTAAGCTGGCATTTATCAATTTCTCTGTGTTAAAGGCATAATTGTTTCATTTATATTCCTAGTTTGCTCTTCAAGTTAACATGTCAAGAAAATATACTTTTTCTTAATATGGAATATCAGTTGATTAAAAAAATGATAGCAAGACAGAGATAAGCTGAATGATAAGGTAAATCTTCTGTCCCTACAAATTTTCAGCTTTGGGAATTATGCACTGTTGCTTTGGAATATTCCAAGACTAGTCTGACATGCTTTCAGCAATTCATATATCATAGGTTTTATACTGCAGAGTTTCTAGTGCATGTTCACTGCACAGGAACAAAGGCAATATGAGTCATTTCTTCATAGAATTTGACTTTTTCTCTGCTAAATAAGAACCATGGTGGTGCAGTGGTTAGAATGCAGTATTGAGACTAACTCACTGCCCACAGCCAGGAGTACGATCCTGACAGGCTCACCCTTCCATCTTTTCATAAAATAAGGAAACTAGATTGTTGGGGGCTATATACTGACTCTGTAAACCAGGGGTATTAAACTCAAGACCCATGAGCCGAATCTGGCCAATGGGATGCTTAGATATGGCCTACGGGGTTGCCCTGGAAACAGCGAAGGCCTGGCCTGCAGTGCCTCTGCCAGAGAAAACAGAGTTCAGGAGGACCATGCACAGCCTTCCCAGGCTCTGCTTTCGGCCACTACCAGCAAAAATGGAACTCAGGGGGGGCTCTGTTTTCACCGGCAGACAGTTGCATGAGGCTGTTCCAGCCGAAAATGGAGTTCGGGAGCCCGTTTTTGCTAGCAGAGCACTCAGGCCACAGGTGCCCCCAACACAAGTGAGGTCAAACTGGCCACACTCACCCTGGCCAAGGTCCTCCCCTCAAACGCAACCCTGATGTGGCCTTCAATGAATTTGAGTTTGACACCACTGCTATAAACCACTCAGAGAGGGCTATAAAGCACTATGTGCTATTGCTATCTATATGCCTACAACATTTGGTATAAATCTGCCTCACAGATCTTTTACTATCACATCAAGGGCATACGTGAACAAGATTGGAGGAATGTCATAAATGAATGTCATAAAGTTTCAAAATTCTTCACAGTGGCAGATATACTACCTGCAGGATATTAATTAAGTGGCAACTACAGAAATTGGTAGGAGACATCTGCGGCATCTGCTTGAAACATTGTGCATTGGTTCACAGTTTGTATGGAACAACAACAACAATAATAATAATAATAATAATAATAATAATAATAATAATAATAATAATAATAAT
>NW_020769315.1:29456504-29484982 GCF_900518735.1 Pseudonaja textilis | reverse complement strand
ATAATAATAATAATAATAATAATAATAATAATAATAATAATAATAATTGCAAAACTACTGTGGGATTTCCAAATACAGACTGACAAAGTTCTGAAACACAATACCCCGGATATCATGATTGTGGAGAAGAAAAAAGTGTGGATCGTTGACATTGCCATACCTGGTGACAGGAGAATCGACGAGAAACAACTTGAAAAAGTCACCAGATATCAGAACCTGAGAATCGAACTGCAGAGACTCTGGCATAAACCAGTGCCGGTGGTTCCAGTGGCACTCGGCACACTGGATGCTGTGCCTAAAGACCTAGGCAAGCACTTAAAAACAATTGGCGCTGACAAAAATCACCATTGGTCAGCTGCAGAAGGCCACCTTACTGGGATCTGCTCGCATAATCCACCGATACATTATGCAGTCCTAAACGCTTGGGAAGTGTTCAACTAGTGAATTGTGATACGAAACCCAGCATGGTTATCTTGTCTGCTGTGTATACTGTCATTTTTGTGTACAACAACAACAACAGCAACAACAACAGCAATAACAATAACAATAGCAATAACAATAATAATAGCTGTTTGCCAGTCTTTGCATTACAAACCCACATGTATGTTGTGCTAACATACAAAAAAAAACTTGATTCTGCCCACGATAGCTATTTTACGTGAAAGGCTTGTGAATGAAATAGAAGCTAACAAGAAATCTGATCAAATGAACTCAAGTTTTGATAAAAACTTTTCAAAAAATAGGTTTATAAGTAAGTGAGAACAGGAAACATGTCACCTATGATTGAAACAGATTAAAAGGCAGAAACAAATACACCTGTACCATTAGAGAGAGAACATTCTTGAGCCACTGAAATAAAAACTCTATGGTGCACTATATGACAATCCACTGGCTGCGCAGAAGGAACTGAAAAGCAGTACAGAGTAGCTCGATAGACACCATCAGGTCTGTGAGTGCCCATGTGCTCCTGGGACCCCTTTAGGTGCCCTCCAAGCACTGCAGAAGGATAAAAGCCTTACCACAAACTCCACTCCTCTGGAGTGCACATGCAACCGTGTCCTAAGCAGGGGTGGGCTTCAGCATTTTTAGCAAGGGGTTCTCTGTCGGGTTGCTGGGGGGGGGCATGGCCATGTCCTAGTTGTCCCCCTGCACCATGGCCCTCCCCGGTCTCCAGAGGCCTCTGGGAGGGCGAAAACAACCTCCCCAGGCTCTGGAGGCTATCTGGAAGCCAGTAATGGGCCCGTTTCCAGCCTTCCCAGACTTCTGGGAGGCCCGTTTTTCACCCTCCCTTAGCCTCCGTGCGCACCCTGCGCTTAACTGCAGGGATGTGGGGGGACTCCAGGGAGGGGAGGGGCGGGGTGGGCAGGGTGGGGCCAGTCAGGAGTAGGATTGTGGGGGTTCTCCAAACTGCAGAATCTTAGCTAACCCCCATGAACCCCCAGCATCCCGTTCCTGGTTCTAAGACAAGGGGGAGGGGCTTGACACTATGACACAGCTTGCATCACTCCGACTCTTGACACCCCTTGGATTCCCTATTCCCCTTTAATTTTTTTAAAGCTCTTTTAATTTAAAAAAAAAGAGAAAACTGGCATGCTGCAAGGGAATACATCTGTTTACTTACAGCAATGTTTTTTTTTTTAGGGCAATGAAGTTCCCCTTTGAATGATGGCAAGCATCCTAAGGGATAAAGGTTGTTTTTTTTTTTTTTTTTTTTGCTGAAGTGATGTGTATGATTTGCCACTGGGACAACCCTACTGTGAATAGTTGCATCTCCCATGGCAGGTCATATTCCATGAATGTTACCCAATCAGAGGTGTTCAAACACTCCAGCATGTACCTGCATTCTAAGCTCTGTGTTATAACCATGCTACTTCATGAAAATATTATTAGTATGTGGGGGAAGAAAGGAATATTGGTATGTTTACTGCCTTGAGTGGTATATGAAAAAAAGTGGGATAACTGCCTTAAAAAAAAACCCAAACAAATCCCTAAGGCTTATTCTGCACAGCCAATGTTTAGGTAGGATGAAAATGATAATTCAAGGACATTTGGAGACCCACAGAAAAACCCTGGTGTTTGGAAGGAAGAACAGGGCTTTGAAAAACAAAAGCATGGGCACAAACCAGAAATGGTATTCAGCATGTTCTGATCAGTTCTGGAGAATCAGGAGCAGAAATTTTGAGTAGTTTGGAGAACTGGCAAATACCACCTCTGACTGGCCCTGCCCCCATCTATTCTCTGCCTCCTGAGTCCCAGCTGATTGGCTGGGTCTTCTTTTGTTGCCCTGCACAGGAGAACAGAGCTGGAAAGCAGGTTAGTGGGGTGAGGAGGGAATGGGATTTTGCAGTAACTTTTCCCCCTGGAATGTGGTGGGAATGGAGATTTTACAGTATCCTTCTCCTGCCACACCCACAAAGCCATGACCACCAAGCCACACCCAGAGAACCGGTAGTAAAATTTGTTGAATCCCACCACTGCCACAAACTTTCTTCATTTGCCCGATGCAACTAATTAACTAGAGGTTGTTCCAACTTGTAAATGTCAAAAGAACTTCCTGATTCTGTTTATAGAAAATATAATGAGAAAGTAATCTGCTAATGTTTGCATGCAAGCGTAACATTTCTCTTTATCGGATGTTGCAATCAGGTTTTATTGAGTGTTAGTACCTGTTTCTAACCACAGGAATCAGGTTGGTTTAAAAAATCTTTCCATAGTTTGCTTTGGCAACAATGTATCTCCTAGAACATAAATATAATTTGCTGAAATTTGCATTTTTGGAAGGGTGGTTAAGGAAAACAAACAAGTCTTTCTGAGACAGCATAAATTCCTTTCCTTCCTGATGGGCAAAAACAATCCTGAATAAAGCTGGATTGGGAAGGTGTGGGGTAAATCACTTTGATCCGCCCAAATTGGACCCATGTGGTGGAATTAAGAGGTTTTTAGACATGGTGAATCCAAAGCAAACCTGTCTTTGCTAAGCCCTGCCATGAAATTAGCAATATATCGTTCAAATAAATTAAGTTCACAGTGGCCTAAAGAACAGAAAGGATTGCCGGTGATCAGTTTGAGTGTTGCTGAGTTATATAGGAATAACAACAACAACAAAAACCAGTGACCCCATACCTCAAGAATAAGCCTTCCAAATGTTGTTGGGCTGCAACCCACTCAGCAATAGCCAACATGGGCCAATGTGAAGGATGAAGAAGTTGCAATGCAACAATACTGGGAAGATCAAACAGCTATTCTGCCCCACTTTTGTGCTGAAGTGCATTTTTAATGCATTTTTCAAAGCATTATTGTTTTGCTCTCTAGAATAGTACAGTATAGCATAGCTTAGCATAGCATAGCATAGACAGAGTTGGAAGGGACCTTAGAGGTCTTCGAGTCCAGCCCCCTGCTTAGGCCAAGCAGCAAAAACCCTATACCACTTCAGACAATCTCTTCTTGAAGACTTCCAGTGTTGGAGCATTTACAACTTCTGGAGACAAGTTGTTCCACTGATTAATTTTTTTAACTGTCAGGAAATTTCTCCTTAGAAAAGAGGAAGGAAGATATGTTTGCATGTCTGTGTGTGATATATTACCATGTGGGTATACAGCAGAAAAGGGACAAAGGGAGGATCAGGTGTGTTTGCAAGGTTATGATGAATATTCTTTGTAAACAGAAATGCCAGGAATTAAACAAGGGACCTTTGGGTGTGAAGCATGTACTTTTGATAATCTCCCATGACATCCATGCAGTTTGACTACAATCAGCTGATAAGATTAGTCAAATGGTTTGTATTTCAAATGCAACCGAAGCTACCTGTTCCATTGGAGGCAAATGAGATAGCACTCTCCATCTATTTACTATTCATGAAGATCTATACCAGCAGCTTAGCAAACTCAACAAACAAACAAACCAAAAAACCCTCCCGCTTCTTTCAACTGAGCATGAATCTGCTTAATTTATCCATAAATATTTGTGGGCAGCTTGAATAGAAATAATTTCTAACAAATAATTACAGCTGAGATTAAGAGTTGACATATTGCTGCTTGGCAGTTGAACAGCTGGGTCTTTTAGCGCCAAGCATTATAGCAGCTCAGTTCCTTGCTGTGGGGTGGGTAGGTGGGGGTTGTTATTTATTTATTTATTTATCCTGCTGACCTGCTAGGACGTTTTTCCGAGTTGTTTTCTCATTCTAGACTTCAATATCCCACAGTTTTAACATGTTTACTTCCTCCATTAAATGTCAACACATACATAGATGCCGTATGGATTCATTTAACAGATGCGATTTAAGAAAACAACAATTCTATCAGGATGATGTTTCGGATTTAAATATTTGTGTGTTTCTTTGCAGGTGTTCATACTAAAATCAAGAAGAAGGAAAGAGGAAGAAAAACAGGAGAATGTGCCAAGGAACCTGAAACCTTATGACCAAGAGTAACAGATGGACATTGGCTTCTTATGAATGGATATTAACTCATAGAATAACAGAGTTGGAATGGACCTTGGAGGCATCTAGTCCAACCACCTGCTTGATCAGTAGAGTCTATTCCAAATATCAACCTCTACCTAGGATTGAACTCACAGCCTCATGACTGTGAGGTGAGAGCTCCACTTCTAAGATGCGGGAGCCTGGCTTCTTATTATGGCTATTTTCTGTTGAAACTACACAATTAGGAATGAGTCTTCCTAAACCTGGACATTTGTCCTCCCAACCGTGAGAGCGAAAACTTGCTTTCTATATTTTTCAATAACAAATGGATCATTCCGAGGGATGGGATCTGACAGGTGTAACTACCGGTTCGGTGATTTTACATTTTGCACATGCATGGTGCACGCGTGTGTATATCATCGTCATCTAGCTGCCTGGACAGCTGAGCAGCACTGCACGTGGGTGCGCAGCAGTTGAAAAAGCCCTTTTTTCCTGCTTTTTCAACCGCAGCTATGTCGCGCAAAGCAGCTGCAGTTGAAAACATGACAAACTACTCCTAAAACTAAAATCTTATGGTATCTCTGGATAACTGCATAACTGGATAGAAGCATTCCTGTCAAACAGACAACAAATGGTCAAAATTGGGAGCCTCCTATCAAATTCTGTACCTGTCAATAGTGGTGTCCCCCAAGGCAGTGTTCTAGGACCAACTCTTTTCATACTCTACATAAATGACCTCTGTGATCATATTAAGAGCAACTGCGTTCTCTTCGCTGATGATGTAAAGCTATTCAACACCACAAACAATACTGCTATCCTTCAAAAAGACCTCAACTATGTATCAGAATGGTCAAACAAATGGCAACTTCCAATGTCAAGAAATAAATGCTCTGTCTTATATATTGGCAAAAAAAAAATCAGAAAATAAAATACAAGCTGAATAGTCAAGACCTTGTTGATGATCCAAACTCTGTCAAGGACCTCGAAGTACTCATCTCTAATGATCTAAGTGCTAGAGCCCACTGTAACTACATAGCCAAAAAGGCGTTAAGAGCTGTTAACCTAATCCTACATAGCTTTTTCTCTGGTAATATCACACTACTAACAAGGGCATACAAAACATTTGCTAGACCAATACTTGAATGCAGCTCATCAGTTTGGAACCCACATTACATATCTGATATTAACACAGTTGAGAAAGTCCAGAAATATTTCACAAGAAGAGTTCTCCACTCCTCTACTCGTTGCAGAATACCTTATACCACCAGACTTGAAATTCTAGACTTAGAATTTACCCAAACAATAGGTACAAACTCAAGGTAAATTGCACTAAACTTGATTGCAGGAAATACGACTTCAGCAACAGAGTGGTCAATGTCTGGAATACTCTACCTGACTCTGGTTTCTTCCCCAAACTCCAAAAACTTTAACCTTAAGACTTTCTACTATTGACCTCACCCCTTTCCTAAGAGGTCTGTAGGGGGCGTGCATCAGCGCACCAATCGTGCGTACCATCCCTGTCCTATTGTTTCTTTTTTTATTTTTCTTATATGTATCCATTTCATGTATCCATAACTATGTTTATACTAATACCTGTTATCTTATAATTGCTTGACAAAATAAATAAATAAATAAATATAAATAAATAAATAAATAAAACACAGGAAATAAAATTCAGGTAAGAGCCCTGATGGGCAGTGGGCCAAAACAGCAACAGACGTAGAATCAGTTCTATGTATGCTCTCTGTTTGCTGCTTCTCAGAGCAACCGGTTCTACAGTAGTGGACAGAACTGGTAGAATCCCACCCCTGATCATGGCTGGAGATGATTGCTAAAACTAGCTTTCATTTAATTCTAGCTTTTATAGATTGACACTAGTCGACCTCAACTATTCTTATTTCAAAAGAAAGCCATGGCAAAATTTCTTTACATCTTAGCTAGGACAAGGCATGGTATTTTTCAAGAATATTTCTGGCCAGACATAAATTAAATAAAGAAGGTCATTTTTGTTGGCAGCATATTGGTTTGTGTAGTAAGAAGCAACCATGTGAAAATATGATGCAAGGAAGCTCTGATACCTACCTGGGTTACTGGGGGCAGGGGAATCAAACTTGTCTTGATTCTTGTTTGTAGTGCCATCCCTTCCTTCCCTGACTGGGAGCAAGCTCTGACTATAAATCAGAACTTCTAATGGGAAAAGACATTTTATACATCCTTCCAAGCAATGATAATATTCAAGCCTTCTCTTTCAGCAGAAACAAGGACTTGTACTTAATATGGATCTGCGAATTTTTCTTTCCTTCTGCCTCTTGGAAAAGAAGGGACTAAATGGACCTTCTCTGAGGAGATTTTTACACTCATTCCAAATCACATAGCTAGGATTTTTTTTTTTTTGGCCAGTTTGTTTTGCAGAGTGTTGTCAGAAGACAGTGCTGAAAAACATAACCTCACAATGGATTGATCTCTTCACTGTATTGATTTTGCATAGTTCTGTCCCTTTCAAATGCCAGGAAGATTAGAGACATTCTGAATGTGAGATGTTAGATATAGAGGAACAAAAGAAGGTGAGACCACAAGATCTTTAGGCAAACCATCCTGGAATTCAGTACAGATAACAGATAACAGATAATCAGAGTTGGAAGGGACCTTGTAGGTCATCTAGTCCAACCCCCTGCCCAAGCGGGAAACCCTACACCATTTCTGACAGATGGCAGTCCAATCTCTTCTTGAAAGTCTCAAGTGATGGCGCTCCCATGTACATGTTTTCACAGTTTTCTTTGGGTAGACTTTGTTCCCTTTGAACAATCAAGTCTGCAGCTTTTTGGTATTTAAGTGTTGCTGTTTGAAGGCTGAGTCTCCGTTGTGGCCAAGAGTCATATCGTTTCTTGATTTTGATGGCTCCCTACTTAAGATAGGCTGGCTTGATCACAGTGATCAATGCCTTCATTTCATTTCCTGCATCTCTATAGCACGAGTGTCAAACTCGATCATGACATACCATGGCTGTTTATTGGCTTTGCAGAGCCAGGGTGGGTGTGGTCTGAGTGCGATGCATCTGACCTGTGGGTCACCAGTTCGACAGGCCTGCATAGGGCTACCTTGTCTCAATCTGTTCGTACATAAATTAATGCATTTAGTTATTCTGCTTAACTTTTAAAATTGAGGTGTTTATGAAGAAGACTTAATGTAACACGACATTTACATTGCACAATAAGCATCATCATAGGGCTTTTTTTAATAGTTCAGATCCAATTTCTATAATCCAAGATTATTGGTCAGGGAAATTCATAGAAATTATCTGAAGAGACATCTTGCTGATTGATGAGATTGAGATAGCAAGCAGTGGAAAAATGCATTTGTTATAATCTGTCTAAAAATAATTTGTTATAATCTGTCTAAAAATAATGTGTATATAACTTGCTGTAAGTATCTACATCAGCAAGTACCTTCAACTTCCTTGCTCAGCTGGGTTAAAATGTGCACAGGCAAAGAAATTTTAGCAAGTTTCATTTCCCTAAAAACTTATGTGCACTGCTAGCCTAAAGATTTAACAGCAAGGATAATATCCCCAGTCTCTTCTGGCTTAATTAAAATGCATCTCATGAAATCCAGCCACCATCTAGTCATTGGTACCATTGCCTTAACAAAAGTTTCATACCTAGATACATGCTATGAATTACTTGCATGCTTTCTTCGGAAAAAAAAAAAAAACAGGGTTAAAAAAGGGATGCAGTGGCTCAGTGGCTAAGATGCTGAGCTTGTCAGTCAGAAAGGTCGGCAGTTTGGCAGTTCAAATCCCTAGCACCGCGTAATGGAGTCAATTCCCGTTACTTGTCCCAGCTTCTGCTAGCAGTTAGAAAGCATGTAAAAATGCAAGTAGAAAATTAGGGACCACTTTGGTGGGAAGGTAACAGCTTTCAGCATTTAGTCATGCCGGCCACATGACCACGGGGATGTCTTTGGGCAGCGCTGGCTCTTCGGCTTTGTAATGGAGATGAGCACAGCCCCCTAAAGCCAGAAACGATTCTAGGGGAACCTTTAAGCAAATGCTGAAAGGGCAGCTACTCAAACCCTCTTCAGATGTTTGAGGCTTGTGTAGCCTCTAAATATGAAAATGGGAAGCAGGATGAGAGTCCTAGATTAACCCTCTCTCCTCCCCATTACAACTTCTAGCTACTCTCCAGGAAAGAAGGGAGACTTCCTGCAAAAAAAGAGGGGAACCTCTATTGTGGAGGTTTTTTGTCTCATTTTGACTTTTGGGAAACCAGAAAGAGTTTCTTGATGGATGGCAAAGTCTAACCAATGCAGACAATTTTTGCCCTATGCATAAAAGAGGATGTAACAGAAATAGCTCTTAGACCTAGATACCACTTCACAGTGCTTTACAGCACTCACTAAGTGGCTTACAAAAGTTAGCCTATTGCCCCCAACAATCTGGGTCTTCATTTTACCCACCTCGGAAGGATGGAAGGTTGAGTCAATCTTGAGTTGGATGAGAATCAAATTCCTGGCAATTAGCAGAATTAGTCTGCAAAACTGCATTCTAACCACTGTGCCACCATGGCTCTTTTTGGTGGTAATGGAAACAAACAAACAAACCAGACCTATTGTATAGATTTGATTTACTTTCAATGCCTGAAGCAGATTTCTGCTATTTTGCAATCTTATAAAAAAGGTAAAGTTTTCCCCTCTCCAGTTGTGCTCAATTCTAGGGGGTGGTGCTTATCTCTGTTTTCCTAGTTGAGGGAGCCAACACTGTTCAAGATGCTTCTGTGGTCATGTAGCCGGCATGACTATATGTTGAGGTGCATGGAATGCTGTTACTTTCCCACCAAAGTGATATTGTATTGTGTATTGTGGTTTGCCAGCAGCCTGTGCAGACAGCAGCGGAACTGGACAGTGGGGAAGAATGGAGACCAGTCTGGGAGTCTGGGGAGGACTTGGATGAGGGTTCTGCATCCGATGCAGAGATGGGGCCAGGACCATCCAGGAGTTGTGTGCTGATTCCGGAGCCTTCAGAGTCTAGCAACAGCAAGGCAGAAGAACAAGGGGAGCCTGTTCCCAGCACGCGTGTGTGCAGAGCTGCTAGAAGGCAAGAGCAGCTAAGACAAAATGGGGGACTCGGGAGTAAGGCTTGGAGGTGATTGTCCCTCCTATAAGGTATAAAGGAAATGCAAAGGTAGAGAAACCTTTGCAGGAAGCAAAGTCGCTCACTCTGTTCAGATTCAACCTTGAAACTCTGTGTGGACTTTGTACTTTGGTTGTTTTTTTATAGTTAATTTGGCACTTTAGTTGTTGGCAGCAATTCAAAGGAGAGAAAGGTGGGTGCTTATCTCAAGGGACTGTTTGGGATTTATTACAGGCCGGAAATGAACATAATTCCTAGCGTTGAAATAAAACAAGAGTTGTTTTAACTAAATGTGAGCTTAATGACTGTCTCAGGAAGCCTTGGTCAGAACACCTATTTATCTACTCGCACGTGCATGCTTTCAGACTGCTCGATTGGCAGGAGCTGGAACAAGTAACGGGACTCACCCCATTACGTGGCACTCGAGTCTTGAACCTGGCTGTCAGCTCTCCAGCTGATAAGCACAATGTCTTAACTGCTAGGCCACCCTACCCCTTTTTGCAAATGTATACCATCTTCATTAAGAAGCAAAAGCAGTTGGGCTTTAGTATGAATAGATATTTGCTGGAATACACTATCAACACCAAAACTTTTTTTTTAAAAGGTATGTCATTATAGAATTTGACTAGCAAATAGACAATCTGTGGCTATTGCACATGAATGTCAAGTGTATCAGACTGATCTTCAAAAGTTCCCAAACACAGAAGGACAGCCATTGTTTCACAATGATATTTAAACTGGATAATTGCCTGTGCAAATGAAATAGCCTGACATATAGTAATGCAGTACATATGTCCAATAAACGAACATCTGCCTTCTTTTCAAAGCTTTTGTTCCATTCTGAAAGCTCACTCCAGACAACCTTAGTTCCCCAAAGCCCAATACATTAACAGCAGCTCCTGAAAGAGCAACCTTAAACTATCTTTCCAATCCAGCAAAGCAAATCTGCCAGAAGAATGTGAAACAGAGGTGGCGGCAATAGAAGCAATTAACAAACCAATCCTCTACCTTTAATTAAAAGCAGAATTATTTGATATGGGTCACTGTGAGCTTCAAACACTGCTAGGCATGTAGCTTACCACTCAGTTTTAAAATACTTTTAGTTATTGGCCTAACTGAAATTGTTTTATGCTGCTGTTTTTCATTAAACCTTTTATTATGTTTTGGTTTGAAAAGATTTATGATGTTAACTCTAAAGGTGCCTTGCAAAGAAATCTAACAATTTTCAGCAATCTAAGAATCTGTAAATCTGTCAGATGGACTCTAAATTAACACTCTGAAAAAGGGAAATGGTTAGACAAAAACTAGATTTTTGTATTTTCTAATGTTTGGATAGTAAGAAAACAATGAATAGCAATTTTCCATTTTTCAACATTTGATAACCCTTGTTCAGTCCAGTAGGTTGAATTAATATATCTGGACCCATTTAGAGGCCCCATTGGAAGAGATATTCTGCTCAGTTTGCTTGAACATTAGTAGATAAGATAAAGCAGGATTCGTGATCATGTGAAACTCAGTTATGATATTACACTCCAATAAATCAAGAAAAGAGTTCCTTTCTTGGCTTTGTTAATCAAAATGGCAAGTTTGGGACTGGTGAAAAAAATCAGGAAATTGGGATACAGGTGATATTCACAGCCCTGTTATTCTCTCCAGAAATAATGATTGAATAGAATTATAGCATGGGATGTAAGTCTTAAATGGATCATTTTTTTTTTTCCTCTAGTGAGTACCCTTACACATCCATAGATAGATGCAATATTGTTCAGGTACACACACACACATTTTGCAAAGTCCCAGTGGTAGGATTCAATTTTTTTTTACTACCAGTTCTGTGGGTATGGCTTGGTGGGCATGGCTTGGTGGGTGTGACAGTGGAAGGATTACTGTAAAATCTCCATTCCCTCCCCACTCCTGAGGGTGAGTTACTGCAAAATCCCATTCCCTCCCCACCCCACTAACCTGCTTTCCAGCTCCATTCTCCTGTGCAGGGCAACAAAAGAAGACCCAGCCAATCAGCTGGGACTCGGGAGGCAGAGAATAGATGGGGGCAGGGACAGTCAGAGGTGGGATTGGCCGGTTCTCTGAACTATTCAAAATTCCCGCTACCGGTTCTCCAGAACTGGTTAAAACCTGCTGAATACTACCTCTGCCAAAACCTTTCCTGAAGCTTTTAATGAAAAATAACTTATATTTCTGCTCATGTTTACCTCATTAATACATATAATTGCTGCTCATCTTGACACAATAACTAAATGGACTAAAGTTCAAATATCTACCTACCAAGTATTCATTGTAGAAAAAGAAGAAAGTTAAGCTTACCAATTACGTTGGTAAAAATGCTTTCTGCAAAAATTCACAAGTTGGTGAGGAATGTGAAACTTGGTGGATGGATGTGTTTATTTGAACAAGGTCCATAAGGAACTGAAATGGAAAGGTTTTTCTTCACTTTCTGTCAAGCATGGGTCTCTTTGTTCCTTTTCTACACAAGATCTATACAACAGATCAGTCAGCTTTCTATCCACTTTAAATCTTTCCTTTCCAGCCGTTTGGTTCCACTTAAGATCTGTGCAAAAAGTAATAGAATTAGGGATACACTGGTAGACCATAGTCTTGCGGTTAATGATACTGTCTAGCGGCCTACTTTTTCCACTGCAGTGGTGGCAGAAGAAGAAACAGTGGTAAAGAGGAGGCACAACAGGCCCAGGGATACTGTTCGGTGGAAAGAGATCCCAGAGAGAGCATTCCCATTTTGTTCATTCTGAATGTCTATGTGTCCTCAGAGCATTGCTTGGTGCTTGGAATGAGGACAGAGACAAGGTGCACGGGAGGAGGACTAGGGTAGATCAGCAGTAATTGGCTGCTTTCAGAAAAAGACCATGTTATTTATTCTCTGCAATGATAGAGTATGTTTCGCATATAGAAGCCTCCATTAAGGCAGTTTGCTGATCATCATTAGTAGGTGTCAGAAGCCAGCCAGCTGCAGTCTGAATTAACTGGCATCTGGATAATGAACTATCAGAAACCCCAGCTGACATGCAGCCCCCATCAGTCCTTGATTAGTGGGAAATAGCAATCTGCATCAGTAGGGGAGGGCACTCTCTGGTAATAAGCCAGCCTAATGCCAAATGTTTTATTATACTTTACATTCATGATGTGTTTGCTAATAATGCCTCCCAGTGATCACATTCTTGTTTCTGGAATAAAATATCCTCCTTGGGCTAAATGCGTTATGACTGGGGAGGGAGGGAAGGAAAGAAGGAAGGAAGGAAGGAAGGAAGGAAGGAAGGAAGGAAGGAAGGAAGGATTGTGTTAATTATTCAGCAATAGACATTGAAATCACCCATTTCAGGAAATGTTAGATTTGTTTGTAAAAGAAAAGTGATTAGGAAGTCACAAATTACTTTCCCGGCTAATTCATCTCCTGCCAGAAGAATTAAAAAAATGTTGGCTCCTATTTGGCTCTGAGTTTGACGTTTTTTATTATTATTATTATTAAAAGGTTTGACAGTGGATAGATATGGGAAGAGAGAGTAGACAAGAGGCATAAAACTCCCAAAACATTGCACTAATCCATTTTTGGATACATGCAATGTTTTTAATCTGTTGCTTTGCATTCCAACTTCAGGCAAATTTATAGATTCCTAGAAACGTTGGAAGACAAGGAGAAAGTTGAATTCCTATTCCCTGATCTCCACCCACACAGCCTATTGAGATGCTACCAGGAAAATATATCAGTCCAATTTATACCAATTCATGTATTTTTAGGGGAGGCTTGGAACAGCTGTTAAAAATAATCTCTGTTCCACTATCAACAGCAACACAAGACAAGAGTCTTCCCTCTGATCAAAAGCCACCACCCAAAGTTTGCAAGAAACATGTCTTTAAAGTAAATCCTGGCTTCTGAAAGCTTGAATGAATTAAAAAAAAGAATTTTCTTAATTTAAAACACCAAACATTTTTTATTTTAAATAAGCAATATTTGCATGGATCTTCCAAGTTTACAAGCATCCAGTCCTAAGCAAAAAGAAGTACACCAATATTTTTATATAAAATATACTGAAATTAAACAAAGTCCCACCCTTCTGTATCTGTTCAAAAAGGGACAAGGATTTGATTGCACAGTCACAGTTGTCATCTTGATTCTTGTGAGCTCTCACTCCCATATCCCTATCTGGGAAATGCTTTGGAGTATTATTTGCCTCTGTTTTGTGGCCATGTGACTGGGTAACAGAGGTGGTATTCAGCAGGTTCTGACCAGTTCTGGAGAACCGGTAGCGGAAATTTTGAATAGTTCAGAGAACCAGTAAATACCACCTCTAACTGGCCCCGCCCCCATCTATTCTCTGCCTCCCGAGTCCCAGCTAATCGGCTGGGTCTTCTTTTGTTGCCCTGCACAGAAGAACGGAGCTGGAAAGCAGGTTAGTGGGGTGGGGAGGGAATGGAGATTTTACAGTATCCTTCCCCTGCCATGCCCACCAAGCCATGCCCACAGAACCAGTAGTAAAAATTTTTGAATCCCACCATTGCTGGGTAAGACTGTCTTTTTTTTTGTTAACTTGTAATTTTTATTTCCTACCTTTTCTCTAAGAGATAAAATTTCAGTCTTACAATAATAACCCGGAGAGGGAACTGTCTCAAAGTCACCTTGTGAACTTTCAGGGCTGAGTATGGATTGGAACCAAGGTCTCTTGGATCTAAGCCTGCACAACTTATTCATTGTAATCAGTTTGTTAAGTTTGAGCAATGAGAGGCTGAACCAGAGCATGAGTGCAACAATACTTTATTATAACAATAAAGGGCTGACCGTGCTTGCCACGCCTGGAACTGGCTCGCAGCAATCAGCAACTGGTTGGACCCCACAGCCTGCTTTTATAGCTGGCTGCTGGAGAGGGTCAACCAATGAGGAAAAGGGGGAAGAACGCCCACACAAAGTGAGTGGACCTGAGTGAGAACTCCTAGAGTCCTCAGGACATAACACCCCTTCCCCCCAGATGCGAACATGCATAGTCCTTGAGGTAGACGGGGGGTTTGTGTTGGCGCCCGGAACGGCGCAGCTCGGGAACATTGTCTGTCTGTTCGGTATCAGTCTGTGACGGTTGAGCCGGCAGCGTGTCGCCCACGCGCTCTCCGGATTGGGCATCCTCGGGACTCACAGGGTTGGATGCTGGGACCGAATTCCCGTGGGCTGGATCAGGCTGGTCAACTCTCGGGGCGCTGTTGTCCGAGTTCGGGCTGACCGGAACGGCTGTTGGTGCGGACTGGACGTTGGGTGCGATGAGGCTGAGCGGCGGATGAGGCGGTTCCCCTTCGTCTGGTGATTCTGGATTTCTGCTGGCAAGGGTGCTGTGGCGCCTCCGTAGTTGGTCTATGTGCCTCCTCCAGACGCGGCCATCCTCCAGCCTGACCCTATACGATCTCGGCCCGGTGATGGCGATGACCTCGCCTGGCATCCATAGTGGGTCCCCCGCGAAATTCCTCGCGAATACAGGCTCCTGTAACATAAAATGTCTAACCCCCGAAGTGGAAGCGAGGGGAGAGTCAGGGCAGTAATTGGGGTGAAGTCTGTCCAATACAGTCCTCAGGCGCCGGCCCATCAGGAGCTCTGCTGGGGACTTATTGGTGACTGAACAGGGGGTTGAGTGCTGGCTCATCAGGAACCGTGAGAGTTTGTGGTGCCAGTCATCCCTGCTGAACCTGGCGAGGGCTTCTTTGGTGGTCCTGACGGCTCTTTCCGCCAACCCATTACTGGCAGGGTGAAATGGGGCTGTGAAAATGTGGCGGATGCCTAGGTTGGCAGCAAAACGGCTGAACTCTATTGATGCGAACTGTGGGCCATTATCGGAGACGATGGAGTCGGGTAGTCCGTGCGTAACGAACAGGCGCGTTAACACGTTGGTGATTGCTAGTGTGGTGGTCGTGGATAGCTGTGCTACATCAATCCATTTGGAATAAGCGTCCACGACCACTAGGAACATCTTCCCATGCAAGGGGCCGGCCAGATCGATATGGATTCTAGACCAAGGGCCGCTGGCGCTCTCCCATCTGGTAGGGGTGGCAGTGGGGGGAGCAGGACGGGATTCCTGACAGATGTTGCAGGAACTTACCCAATTGACAATGTCCTCGTCTAGACCCGGCCACCACACGTAGCTGCGTGCTAATGCTTTCATTCTCACGATGCCAGGGTGTCCATCGTGCAACGCCTCCAGGACTCGGGTACGCAGCGAGGTCGGAATGACCACTCGAGTGCCCCATAGTAGACAACCCTGCAAACTGGACAGCTCCTGCATTCGAGTCTTAAATGGAGTTAATTTGTTATCAACGATGCCACCTGGCCACCCCCTCCTCACCCAGTCGAGCACCTGGGCGAGCGTTTGGTCTGCCTTGGTTTTGGCGGCGATGTCAAGGGCGGTGATGGGCAGGTCCAACTGGGTGATCTCGAAAATGGCGTTGACAGGAGCGGGGTCTTCAGCTGGAGCGGGTAAGGGGCAGCGACTGAGAGCGTCGGCATGGGACAGTGTTTTGCCTGGGCGGTGAATAAGTTTGTAGGAGTAGGCCGCTAGGAATAGTGTCCACCTTGTCATTCTAGGGGAAAGGACCTGAGGGGTCTGTTTGTCCCCGGCCAGTAGGCCCAGGAGGGGCTTATGGTCCGTAACCAGTTCGAAAGAATGGCCAAAAAGGAATTCGTGAAACTTTTTCACGGCCGCAACAGCTGCTAGGGCTTCCTTGTCGATCTGGCTGTAATTGCGTTCCGTGGCCGAGAGCGTTCTTGAGAAAAAGGCGATGGGAGCCTCGGCGCCATTGGGAAGTCTGTGACTAAGGACTGCCCCAATTCCAAAAGGGGATGCGTCTGCTGCCAGTACTAAAGGAAGGTTAGGGTCGAATTGGATAAGCACTGCCTCTGACGTGAGTAGCGATTTGACGGCATTAAACGCCTGGTCTTCTTTGTGCCCCCAGTGCCATGGTGACTGTTTGTCCAATAATCTGTGAAGGGGTTCAGCTACTGAGGCTTTATGGGGCAAGAAGGATGCGTAAAAGTTCAGCAGCCCCAAGAAGGCTTGCAGCTCCATTTTGGAGGTTGGAGTGGGAGCCTCGTGGATTGCCCTGACCTTGGACTCCAGGGGGTGAATGCCAGAGGCGTCAATTTTATAACCCAGAAAGTCCACCTGTCTAGTGGCAATGGCGCATTTTTCTTTTTTTAACTTGAGGCCATGCTGTCTGAACCTCTCTAACACTGCTCGCACTCTCTGGAAAAGTTGGGGTCTGTCCCTGGCCGAGACCAAGATGTCGTCGAAGTAGGGTACTACACCAGGGAGGCCCTGTAAAATCCGTTCCATGAGGGACTGAAAAATCCCTGGGGCAACACTTACGCCAAATTGGAGACGCTTACATCGGAAGGCACCCCTGTGCGTGACGATGGTCTGGAGTTCCGCTGTTTGGTTATCAACAGGGAACTGCTGATACGCTTGAGACATGTCCAATTTAGCGAAAATACTGCCCGGCTCGAATGTGTGCAATAAGTGCTGAATGACGGGCACAGGGTAGGCGCTAACTTGTAAATATTTATTGATTGTTGTCTTGTAATCCGAGCAAATTCTCAGGCTACCATCTTTTTTGAGGGGTGTGACGATGGGCGTCTCCCACTTGGCGAAATCTGTTGGCTCAATGACCCCTTGTTTTAATAGTTTATCTAATTCAGCGTCTAGTTTTGGTCGAATAGCAAATGGGACTCTACGCGGTTTTAGTCTGATTGGGACTGCCTGGGGGTCCACTGTGAATGAGATGGGGGTTCCGTTATAACACCCCAGCTCTTTGCTGAACACATCTGCGAAATCAGCGAATAAGGAGTCAGTGTCTAAGGTTGAGAAAGCATGGACTCCTGTTAGCCCTAGGCCGAGGTGGGGAAACCAATCGAGCCCCAATAAGGTGGGTAAATTGCCGTTAACTACCACTAGAGGTAGGTGACCTTTAAAAGTTCTAAAACTGACAAAAAACTTGCCTCTGCCGATCACAGGAATGGTCTTCCCCTGGTAGTCCTTCAGGCCGAACTCGCATCTTTGAAGCCGAGTGGTAGATAGGCTTGGGTGGAGTCTCTTGAGGGTGTTCCACGAAATTATTGAGAGCGCTGACCCAGTGTCAACCTCCATGTGGCACGGTTTACCTTCTAGGGAAACGGAGAGAGAAATTTTACTAACAGTGTGGCAAGTACGCTTGGCAAGGCGGTGCGTGCAACAGTTTAATACTTGCCTCTGAGGTCCCGAGTGCGAGGGAGGGAGTCTGTGTGCAGCGCTTTGGGGGGTTTGGCAGACTCTCGCGATGTGTCCCCTTTTATGGCAGTTGTTACAGGTGGCTCCTTTAAACTTGCAGGTGGCCCTTTGATGCGATCCCCCACAGGATAGGCACAGTGTGATGTGCTTGGGTGGACCGGTGTTTTCTTGTTTGGCCCCTACCTGCGGCCGTTTGTCGTAGGCGAGGCAGTGGACATTGTTTTCGTCGTTGAGGGTTTCCTCTGCTACCACCTCCTCGGAATGGACCGGGAACGATGCCAGCTTGGCGCTTGGGCCCTGTATTTCGGTGGCTGAGTTCATTGCCAGCTCGGCTGCCAGGGCCTCCTCGACCGCTTGTGCGAGGTTGAGGTCTTTTTTTGCTAGAAGGCGCCTCTGTAGGTTGAGGTCCTTGACCCCACAAACTAATTGATCGAGGAGCATGTCCTCCAGGTATGTTCCAAACCCGCAGTGCAGAGCTGCTGTTCTGAGGGCAGCCATATATTGATTGATGGTCTCCTTACTCAATTGCTTCCTCATACGAAACGTGAACCTCCTGGCGATCTGTGAAGGCCGGGGAGCGTAGTGGTTAGTGAGGATCTCAAGCAACTCGGACCACGGGACGTTTTTCAACTCTCTAGGAGCTACGAGTGCTGCGGCAGTATCGTAAACGGTGGCTCCGCAGTAGATTAGGAAATAGGATTTTTTCCGATGCTCTCCCGCATCTGCCAGGCCGACCGCATCGATGTAATGGTTGAAGCGGTTCTTATACGATTCCCACTTCTCTTCGTCTGGCTTGAACGCCGGGAATACTGGGTTGGAACTCATGGTGCTGGGAGCGGCTGGGCTACCTGTGGAAAAAAATCTCTCTGGGGACAACGGGTGCTCGTGGGTTGCAAGTGAAATCAGCTCTGGAGAGGGTTTTTTTGCTATCCTCTCTTTCTCTCTGGGTTAACCACGTTGGCTGTTAGCCGTTGGAGGTGTCTAGATTCGCGCCAGCGTGGGCGTTAGTGACTTACTACAGCGCTGTGCTGTGTCTCTCTTGGTTTGAAATTCAAATGACACCCGTTTGAATTTCGCGCCTAATACTGAGCGACTGCGGCTCGCAGCGCTTCGCTTTACCCGTAGCTGGGCTAACAAGCGGCTACAGACGCTTCTAACTTTTGAACCAGACCGCTCTCTCTGGCTGCGGATCAACGTTCGCTCTTTTTGTCGGCTGGCCACTCTCTCTGGCTGCGGTCAGCGTTTCTCTTGTAGTCGGCCGATCGCTCTCTCTGGGTTGCGGATCGGTGACTAGTGACTCAGCGGTTGCATAGTGCTTCTGGCAGCCATCCCATCCTCGTCGCCAGTGTTAAGTTTGAGCAATGAGAGGCTGAACCAGAGCATGAGTGCAACAATACTTTATTATAACAATAAAGGGCTGACCGTGCTTGCCACGCCTGGAACTGGCTCGCAGCAATCAGCAACTGGTTGGACCCCGCAGCCTGCTTTTATAGCTGGCTGCTGGAGAGGGTCAACCAATGAGGAAAAGGGGGAAGAACGCCCACACAAAGTGAGTGGACCTGAGTGAGAACTCCTAGAGTCCTCAGGACATAACAAGTTGTTCTCAACAATATCATGTGGGAAAATGTATGAAAATTACTTGTAATCTTTGATTCACGACCATTTAGTGATCATTGGAAGTTATGAGTGCCGAAAAAAGTGACTGATGACCATTTTTCACACTTATGACAATTGAAGCATCCCCTTCCTATGGTCATGTGATCTTGGCAACTGGCATGTACTTATGATGGTTGCAGTGTCCTAGTGGTCTCCTTTCGCAACCTTCTGACAAGGAAAGTCAATGGGGAAACCTGGTTCAATTAAGAACCATGTTTCTAACTTAACAGCTCAGTGATACCACTTAACAACTGTAGCAAGAAAGATTGTAAAATGGGGACAAGACTCAACTACTGTCTCATTTACCAACAGAAATCTTGAGCTCAATTGTGGTTATAAGTCAAGGACTAGCCAATGGAACAGCTTGCCTCTAGAAACCATGGGTGTTCCATCGCTGGATGTTTTTAAGAAGAGTCTGGCCACGGGTGTCAAACTCATGGCATCACATTGCCATCATGTGATGTTTCACTATTTTTTTCCTTTTGCGGAGCTGGGGTGGGTGTGGCCTGTGCATGACGCATCTGGCCCACGGCCACCAGTTTGACAGTTGGTCTAGAACCTATGGCACAAGTGCCACAGATGGCATTCAGAGCCATTTGTGCCGGCACACAAGTTGCAGGTAAACTTACCTCACTGCGCATGCGCGCGCTCCACAGCTGATTTTTGGCTTGGTTTGAGGCCTTTTTCACTCTCCCAGAGACTTCAGGAAGCTTCTGCAGGCTTTTTCAGGCTTTTCAGGTCGAAAACTAGGCCCGTTTCATCACTTCCTGTTTTTCCGGAAATCCCGGAAGTGACAAAATGGGCCTAGTTTTCAGCCTGAAAAGCCTGCAGAAACCTTCCTGAAGCCTCTGGGAGGCCGAAAAAGGCCTCAAACCGGCCAAAAATCAGCTGTGAGGCACAGTGCAGGTAAGGGGACAGTGAAGGTGGGTGCCAGGATTGCGCTCGTACGCATAGGGACATGGGGAGGCGCGCACTGCCTTCTGGGTGCTGGCATGCAAGTGCGAGCATGCAAATGCGCATACAATTTTTGGGCACAGGAGCCCAAAAAGTTTAGCCACCACTGGTCTAGGCAGTCACTTATCTAAAATGGTATAGGTTCTCCTGCTTGAGGAGGGGGCTGGACTAGAAGACCTCCAAGGTCCCTTCCAACTCATTCTATTCTATTTTCAGCTCTATTCAGCTGTACATAAATTACAAGAAACATTAGAGGACAACAAATAAGTCATCCCTTGCTAAGTGTTTTATGTTTGCTGCATAGATTTTTAAAAAATTGCAGCAGTCTAGTAATAACACATTTTTTTTTAGTTTCTTTCTTTCTTCTGAGGAGGACTTGGCTTATCATGCAAAGTTGTGCCTCCAAACTGTGGCTAAGTAAGCATATCACTTCAATCCTCAATTTCCCTTCCTGTCCAATGTAAATTTACACTCTGAACTGTTTGGGTTCCATTTTTTCCATTCTAGCCTATTTAACTTATAGAATATTAAAGGGAATATTATAATACCTTTTACTGGAGATTTCAGACTCAGGTCTCTGAATGCTAATTTTTCAAGTATACCACCTTTCATGGCAGAATTGCCAAATATTTATTGCAACTTTCAGGTGACAGTTAAAATTATCCATTTCTCTCAAGAGTAAACTTGTCATGGCACTATCTGTTTTTTATTGACAATGTAGCTGCCACAATGTGGCTCTTTGCAGGATGAGGTATGTAACTTAGGGGATTCTGGATGGTGTATTTTACAGTTTCAGCAACACACCGGCACAGTTTTCTTGGCACTTCTGGCTTGGGAGATATTATTTGATTTTATTTATCCTTCAAAAGTTTTATTCTGCTTTTGAAATTGATTACCAAAATGATAAATAGGCATGAAGATGCAGAAAGGTTAGCTGGATCAGGTGAGAATGAGCTGTCACACCTAGAGACATGCGACTTCAGACCGAAGGAGTCATATATCATGCTAAGTCACTCTGTGGCTTTTTTTTTTGGTTTGGCCTGCAAAACCAACCACTGTCATTTGCAAGCCATGATTTATATCTCAGCAAATTGTGCACCATCGGCAATTGTTTATTCAATAACCTAAGCTTATGTTTCACGCTTATTGCATTGATGTCCTTATATATTGATCTATGTAAGCAGCCAAAGAAGCTTACAGTAATGAAAACACAACGCAGAAATATAAGATATAGTCATAAAACTCAATTAAAGTAAAAACCAAATTAAAATCACAATCGCTAAAATCAATTTAGTAAAAAGGACCTGGGACACGGCATTCTTTGCCATCTTCCTAAATCCTGAGAGTGTAAGAGTGTAACTTCATCCCCTGCAGAGAGTGATTCAAGTTCTCTCTCTTTGTGAGATTCCTACAGAAGAAACCCCTTTGGGGGTTAATTTGTTGGGTAGAAATTTGTTGTGTTTTGCAATAGCTCTAGCTCAGGTGAAGGATGAGGGTAAAGGCTCGTTCTCTGAGCTTGAGGGTTCAATTCCGCTGAGGATGTTACTCAGCCTGGTAATGAAATGTTCCCACAAGCTCAGAGAATGAACCTTTACCCTAAATTTGTTGTGTAAATTGGGCATTATTCTGTATTGCAGGCATTTTTACAGATATTCCTGACTAAAAGAATCAAAATCAGATATTGGCTCTGCTTGATGCAGCGGGAGATGACTTGGAAACTAGTCATGTTTTTTATCCTTAGGGCAGCACTTTGCCGGATCTACTTCCACAGAGTGTTCCATAGAAGAAGCTTTGGAAAGAAATGTCCATCTGCTTCAGTTCCAAGCGGGGAGAAAGACACTGGAAACAAAATGGAGGCCAGAGGCTGATTGGAAAGAGGGTCCATTTATTGATGAAGCAGAACCACCAAGTATATGTGATTATGGGCAGCTGGCCACATGGAGTTGAGGTGGGGGTTATACCTTCTCTTCGGCTTTGCCCTTGAGCTTCCTGTTCCTGTGCAAGAACGTGTATTCTATTGGCTGTTGTCAGAGTCCAATGGGACCATGTAGAGGTTATATACAGAGGAATTATTGAGTCTATCATCTGCACCTCTATAACTGTCTGGTTTGGTTCTGCAACCCAACAGGACAGACACAGACTTCAGAGGATAATTAGGACTGCAGAAAGAACAATTACTACCCACCTGCCTTCAATTGAGGACCTGTATACTGCAGGAGTCAAAAAGAGGGCTGTGAAAATATTTACAGACCCCTCACATCCCGGACATAAACTGTTTCAACTCCTTCCGTCAAAACGATGCTATAGAGCACTGCACACCAGAACAATTAGACACAAGAACATTTTTTTCCCCAAAGCCAGCACTCTGCTAAACAAATAATTCCCTCAACACTGTTCAACTATTACAAAGCCTGCACTACTATTACTATTAATCTTCTCATCACTCCTTATCATCCATTCCCTCCCACTTGTGACTGTAGGACTGCAACTTTGTCACTTGTATCCTTATGATTTATACTGATTGTTTCCTAGTATGATTTGATTGTTGATTGTACCTTATGACTATTAAGTGTTGTACGTTATGATTCTTGATTCTTAACTAATGTACCTTTTCTTTATGTATACTGAGAGTATTTACATCAAGACAAATTCCTTGTCTGTCCAATCACACTTGGCCAATAAAGTATTCTATTCTATTCTATAGGAGTCATAGCTGGCTCTATAGGCAAAGTACAAATCCTAGGTGTTTGAATTAAGTTTGGTTGAAGTTTCTGAGGGTGATGCAGTGAAGGGGCTTGTGTTCTGAAAGAGTGTTGGACAATCCCTATTGTAGCTTAATGGCTTTGCTCTGTGTTGGATCTTGAGTGAGGGCTAATCTTATCACTCTGCCTTTGTTTCAAAATATCCTGTCTTGAATGGATTACCAAATCTGTATTTCTAAAAGCTGGCCTCTATATCTGCTGGAGGCAGGGAGATTGAGTCTGCTTTCTGTCTTTTAAGAGCATGTTTCTCCATTTCTCCTTTAGGGAAATATAATGTCTTGCCTTTTTAATATTTCCCAAAATATTTCATTCTTTTGGGGGTGGGTGCTGATTTTCTACAAAGCTATGTGCTATTTCCAAATCTAACTATGCCCTTACTACATATGCAGGCCCGGTTCTGGTCCTACTAAAACCTGATGATCCATTGTCCTGGTAGACCTTAAACTCAGCTACAATAGAAGATCCCCAGTCATCCATTGCCTTTTGGATCAGGGTATCTTCATCAGAAAATCTAGTCCCTGCAAACATTTTAATTCTGCTAAAATGCCCATCTCAATAATAAAAAACCCAAAGCATCTGAAGATATTGGAAGATATTTTATTGGCATGCACAACTGTAGTGGATCATTTTGTGCTCAGCCAAAGGAATGCAAAAGCCCCCCAAACTAAACAAGATTATGGGTTATATATCACCCCAGAAATATTATATAGGGATGATAAAGAAAGCTGTGTAAATCATGCTATGATCTTTACAGTCGAAATCTAACATCTGATTACATTATGGGAGGACTTTATTAAATCTATCCCAGCGTTTCTACATTCTTTTCTACTAATGGGACTTTAATTTGCCCTAATTATAAACATTAACACCATGTATGATAAATAAGAGTACTTATTGTGCCCATACTCAATAAAAAAGACAATAATCTGATTTTATGATCTGTCTCCTCTCTCTCCAGAGTCATCACTTTACTTTAGATTTCCTGCTCATTTGCATTTCTATGCCTTTCCTCAAGCTTAGGCCATATACAAGAACTGTCACATATACACATTATATACGAGACAGCCAAACTCTTATAAGAAGGGCAGCTTCAAAGGAGCTCTTCCTGCTCTTTAAGTAATCGAGTAGGTTCATAGAAACCTCTCAGATAGTCAAACCCACAAGCCATTTGGGATTTAGTAAGAGTGAACCTTCATGTTTTAAATGGTACCAAGGAGGCAATTAACAGCCAGTGCAGATCTTTCAGTACAGGCATCAAAACAGGCTTCACCTCAATAGTTAGGACCTTTTTTTTGCTCTTTCTTACAGCATCTCTGTCTTTTCTGAATTTAATTCCAGCTTCTTCTCCATCAAGATTCAGTAATAATGATTCCTGGGCATTAAATGAACAGAGCAACAGCGTTAAATGTTATCAGTATAATGATAGTATCCCATTCCAAATTGCTGAATGATCTTCACCGCTGACTCCAAATAGTTGTTAAATAGCCCATGGGACAAAACACAATTCCCTGGGATACTTCAGATCAATGACTTATTTATCAAATGATAATCCTCCAGCACTATCTTCAGGGCAAATATCAAAAGGGACAACAAAATGATGTCTTCAAGCTCTGAAATAATACTATGGTCAATAATATCAAAAGTTGTAGAAGAAGTGGCAGAACTTGGAGGTGGAGTTAAATGTGCAATCTGCCTAGAGTCTCTGCATAGCTACAAATGTGCTAAGCTCATCCCCTGTTGAATTCCTAAATAGTGTTAACTTAATGGCAAGCATGATATCAGAACTAATTAGGGTCAATACAAGCAGTGTCTTACCAGTGGTGTTTCATCTTAAATGCTCCCTTCAAAGTTATCTTTCATCCAAAGTTCTGCTCTCTAAGTAAAAACCAAGAGTGTCTGACCTAGGCCAAGCTTGATATTGCTTGGGTCTAAAACTAAATACCAATATTTAAGGCTTAATGTAGATATTTTTGGATGTATATCAAGTTCCTCAAAGGAATTCAGAGTTGTGTGTGTGTGTGAGAGAGAGAGGGGGGGGGGGTATTCAGCAGGTATTCAGCAGGTTCTGGAGAACCAGTAGCAGAAATTTTGAGTAGTTTGGAGAACCGGCAAATACCACCTCTGACTGGCCCCAGCCCCATTTATTCTTTGCCTCCCAACTCCCAGCTGATTGGCTGGGTCTTCTTTTGTTGCTCTCCACAGGAGAATGGAACTGGAAAGCAGGTTAGTAGGCTGAGGAGGGAATGGGGATTTTGCAGTAACCTTCCACCTGGAGTGGGGAGGGAATGGGGATTTTGTAGTATCCTTCCCCTGGAATGGGGTGGGAATGGAGATGTTACAGTATCCTTCCCCTGCTATGCCCATTAATTCATTCCATGCCCACCAAGCCATGCCCATAGAATCTGTAATAAAAACTTTTGAATCCCACCACTGGTGTGTGTGTGTGTGTGTGTGTGTGTGTGTGTGTGTGTGTGTGTGTGTAATATTTAGGGGAGATGAGAATCCTCAAAAACACCAAAACCAGGGCGCACAATTGGTTGAACTATAGATGAGTAAAACTGTACACACGAGATCTCTTTCTCTCTCTCTCTCTCTCTTTTTTTTTTCTCTCTCTAGTTTTTATGTCTTCTTTCTCCCTAGGATAACCCATTCCTTTCAATCAAATCTACTTCCTCCTTGTTTATTCCTATTACTCCTCCTCCTTATTTTGAATTTCCTCCTTTTTGTCTTGTTTTGGGTTCAGTAGTTTGATAAATCTATCATATAGCTATAAGAAGACTGACCTTTAGTTTTAGGGAAACTGTTGAGGTAATTCCCCATTAGGAGAATGAGCGCATACAGGGAGACGTAGTGAGAGAAGTGTTGAATAATACACACACAGCACACAGATACACTGTACAGTAAATGTAGGGTTTTTATTTCCAGAAACGTTAAAGCAAAGTTTAAACATAGTCCAAAGTCATTCACAGGTAAGGCAGTCAGTTTTTCGTCCAGGGATAATCCAATAACAAAGTCCAGTGTCAAAAACAGTTCAGTATCAGACTTACATCAAATCCAGGAATAGCAGTCAATTAGGAGAAACAGCAATATTCTCCAACAGAAGGAAAACAGAGACTCACTGAGACTTCTTCTGAGACTAAGACTAAACAATCCAGGTTTCTGGCTCCATCTTATGGCCGTTTGAGAAACCACACCCAATTACAATTTTTTGAATTTTCTTAAAGATACAGTTTTAAAATGTCTATCCTGGTTTATATATTTCCAACCCAAATAGCTGTTAGGTGACTTACAATCCTAACAGAAACAAGGAAAAGAAAATACCCGGTAGTCTCTAAAGCAGCATATAGGATTCTTATCAGGACATATGGTATAGAGGAATCATATATAAATCATTTATAGTATAGAGGAATTGTATACAAATCTCTTATATCAGTGGCATAAAATCCAATAGGAATCTTGTATTTTCCAATGCAAATATTCAATAATTGTTGGTGAGGCTATACATTCAATAGAATATTTTTTCATTTCTAGTGGGAATGTGATATTTCTTATTTTTGGAAGAAGACTGTTAACAAATTCTCATAAATAACCAAACAGATTGAGTAGATTTGTCACATATACTGGATAATCAGAACAAAAATGGCAAAAGAATCAGTTTAACTGAATGTCTAGTTTAGCAGCTAAATTCATGATTGTTCATTATTGTTGAATAATGGAAATATCTAGATTATTTCTCAGTGGAAAGATAGCATGATAGCATTTGGGCTATAGCAGCTCTTGAGAAATTTTCTGATAAAATCCATTGCTTGACACTATAAGATAACAAATCATTACTCTAAGAGGAATGGTGAGATTTTATTGATTATACAAGAGACAAGCATCTTTGTAACAATCTGTATCAAAAATTATGGGAAAGTTTAAAACATGGGCTCATCGTTGTGGGCAAGAAAGGAAACATCAGTCCATGAAACATCATTATAAAGTTTCACCAAGAAAAAATAAAATAGAAACTCAGAGATAGTCAGGAAAACTCTTGTTCATAAGGATGTCCTTGAATCTGGAGCTGCGCACTACACTGCAAGACTTAAAACTTGGGAACAAGGATGAATCACAGAAGGGTATGGCTAGCTGATGAGAACTAAGTAGCTTGAAATAGATCTATACGAGTCTTCTTTGTCGGTAAAATATAAAAACTTAACCCAAAATAGTTTGTTGTGAAAGTGACTGCCTGCGAAGGCTCCTGGGTTGGGGCTGAAAGGTAAAAGCAGAAGCAGTATGGTCCAGCCCATGTATGAGTAGACCAGGTTGCCCTGATAGAAAAAAAAAACATTTAAGGATGAAACAGGTTTAGATGCGCAGAAGGGAAATTTTGCTGCAACCTGATAATACTACGTTTCACACCTCTTCAGGTACCCAAGATTCAGTTGTTGTACCCATTGGCTACATAGTCCAGAGTTGTCATGCAACTCCCATCTTTTCCCAGAACTGAAGGAACGCATTCATGGGCATTTGTATCACTCAGATGAAGAAATGAAAAGGGCTGTCAGGATCTGGTTGAAGAGATAAAAAGTGCAGTTCTTTTGTAAGATTTTTAGAAACTTGTCTATCATTGACAGAGAGTATATCAAATAAGTATGTGGAGCAGTAAATACAAGTACATTCTTAAGATGTCTTTCCTGCTTTGTTTATTAAAGTGTCCCTATCCAAGTTGAATGTATGGAGGTGGAAGCATTTTCCATTCAACCCTGTATGGGTGTGTGTACAACTTCTTGACAAGCAACAATAGCTCTGAAGCACATATTTGGCATTAAAAAAACATTAAATGATTCTGGTGACAGAAGTATACGCAACAATCCTTCATCCATGGAAAATTGATTTATTCATACTTTATACTGAGATAAAAAAATTGAGAGAGAAGAAAAAGTTCCATGGTGTGTGTTTATCTCTTTCTTTCTCTCTCATTTTCTCTCTCTACATTTCTTCTTTATACGGATTAATCTGTGGAAGGCTAACCTTAATGGCCAGCATGATACCCGAACTGATGGGAGTCAATAAAGCAGCTGGTATTTTATCTTGGATGCTCCTTTCAAAGTTATCATGCATCCAATGTTCTGGTCTCCATGTAAAGACCAGGGGTGTCTGACCTAGGCTGAGTTTTATATTGCTTGGGTCTAAAACTAAATATCAGCATTTAATATTTATTTTGTAGGACATATTCAACTTTCCTCAACAGAACTCACAGTAACACACACACACACACACACACACACACACACACACACACACACACA
>NW_020769315.1:29424213-29451504 GCF_900518735.1 Pseudonaja textilis | reverse complement strand
TAATGAAATGTCTGCAAGAAAATAATCAAGCTAAGAGAACACCAAGGCCCCCACAGCTGAAAAGGCTCTCAGAGTCTTGTACCAATTCAGTAAAATAAAGATTTTCCAGCCTTTAGATATATTCCAGAGTTGTTCTGTACAAACAACAGGATAGTTCATTTATCACTAACCAATGATTGCTGGCTTATTAGAAAGGTGGACTGGTTTTGTAAAGGATTGCTGTAACTTAGGGGTGTCAAACTGGGGGCCCGTGGGCTGGAGGCCTCACATGCAGGCCACACCCACCCCAGCTCCACGAAGGGGAAAAACATCATGAAACAACACGTGATGCCACGAGTTTGACACCCTTGTTTTAAACAGTCATCTTTCCCAGCAATGTTATGTCAATAGTTCCAAATGGAATTAAATGCTTTATCAGTTCAAGAGCTTTCCTCCTGAAAGATCCAGACATCTAAATATGATTCTCCATTGTGATATCATTGCATTAACTAATTGATCTTTTAATTAGCTACCCTGACTTCCAAGATGGTATTTTAATCTTAATTTGGATAAAGTAAAGTCCCCTTTAAATTAAAGTCAGCTCCTGGTGAGCTCATGGGCACTTTCTAGCAACATCATGGTAATGGTTTGCCACTGCCTTTTTAAAAATGTTTTTTATCTTCCCAGTCTAACCAATGGCTATGTGATTTCCTAATATTTTTAGAACTCTGCAAATTCCCAGACTGCATGCTCATTGGTCAAACTGGCCTGGCAGTCTTGGTACTGTAGCCCCAACTCATTTGGATTAAGGAAAGGCTCAAGAGAGAAAGGGGATTAAAATTGTTCCCAGAAAATATAGGCAGGCGGAAAAAGAAAAAAAGAAGGGTTTAACAAAATATGTCTACCCTCTGAAAACCAAAATACATCTCCCCTATATAAACGTAATCAAGGATGAAATTCAACACAACTAGAAATCTTTTTTCTCCTTTTCATAAAGTATATTTTGGCTCCCCATTGGCTCCTCGGGCAGAATATATCATAGACTTCAGGGTCTGTGATATCTATATAACTATGCCACTTATACTGTCAGAATGCTATAAATTCTTTTGTTTTTCTCCCCGAAAATATGGAAATAGCTTGGTGGTTTCACACAGTCAATGTGACTAACCAAATTAAGGAAGCCATATGCTGGCATCAGCTAACTAGACAGAAAATTATCTCAAGCCGAATGATGAATTCTGTGCTCATTACATGTGCCAAGACAGGCATCTGATTATCATGGTGTGTGGCCAGATTGATTTTTAAAAAGTCAATAATGAAGTAATCTTCCAGTTGATCTGTCCATTCATTGCATCAATAGGCTGGTTTAATTCATTAATCCAGAGCTGCTGCTGTCTAATTTTTAAAAGATCAGATAACAGAAGAGCCCCTAAAGTATTTTTTTTTAATAATACTAATTCATGAAAACAACATAAACAAGCCAATCACACGCAGCCCAAGGTTGCATGCTACTGGATGCATAAATATGAATTTAAATTTAAAAAGCAGTAGATAATATAGAAGCATATTATGTCTGACGTCTGGATGTGGCAGGAAATGCAAAATGTGGCAGCTCAGCTAACCAATGCCAAATAAGGGTTAATGCAATGCCTCTTCTGAAAGACCTGTGCTTGACGAGATAATCTGAGGGACAGCTTGCTCAGATCTTGAGGTACTGAAGCATTAAGATTGGCAGGAGAAGCCCTTCTGAAGACTTCCCACTGTCAGAGGCTCATCAATCTGTTGCCAAAGGGACAGCCCCCTCTCAGCTGCCTCCTGCTTCCCCTCCTTCCTTTCCCTTCTCCTTTCCTTTAGAAGAGCAGCCAGAATTCACACATCCCTTTTGCCAGGCCGTTTCATTGTTAATTAATGTTCACAATGGATTTGAGGATTTTTGTACTCCGCATTTAACAGACCTGCGCTCACCACAGAAAGACAGCAGATAAATAAAAGGAATGAATATAATAGACGGGAGAGAAGATCAGGTTCAGGATAGCAAGGGCATCTCGGGAGTTGTAGGATATTGGGGGAATTTCAGGAGGTTCACGGGAGAGAAAGAAACCCACCGCCAACTCTGTGTTAGACCAACAAAAGCCATTTTCCTCTGACATTACTCAGGGTTGGGTGGGTTTAAAGAGAAAGAGGACCACTGTGATTTTAAATGTGCTGCATTTCAGTGTTCTCTAAACAGTGAGAGAGATTCCAAAGGTTTCCTTATCTGAACAAACAAGGCGCCTCAAGATGAGATGGGCAGCAAATAAGTCTAACAGACAAATCAGTAACATTTTGAAATTTGTTTCTTAGGAACCGTTCTGCTTTCCTGGGGTGTATATTATTACATTGGCCTCCTACTTTGCAGCTTACTTTTTCTCTAGGAAGCCATAACTTCACTTCTCTACTGAGGAAAGTCCTCAGTCACTTAATAAAAGAGCCCCAAAGGATAATAACGGGGGAGGAATATTACTAGTAACACAGGCGTAGGTGTGCAGAGTTAACTGCAGCCACACCAAAAGGACATGCGCATTGTGCTGTCATGATACAAACTCTTTTGTAATTGCCAGACAGTGTCACACAGAAATACAGAGAGGATGGAATTTCCACCGTGATACTGCAATGCTCATTCTGTGTCTTGCTCCCCTTTGTCTTCACCATGGAGACCTATGAAAACATGGCACACTGGAGTCTAGCACGAGGTAATAAATACTGCACCAACCTAAAAATGGCTTCCAGTCCTCACTGAGACTTGTTGCTTTGCTAGATCAATCGCAGAGCTGTTCTTGAACCAATTTGATTGGGCTGAGGCAAAGCAATTGTTACATTACACCATTGTTTCTCAAGCTTGGCAATTTTAAAATGTGTGCATTTCAACTTCCAGAATTTCCCACCCAGCATGCTGTACAATACTGAAGTGTTGCTCCATGTTAATTTAGCAGTTGTACTAAAGTATATAACTAAAATGGAGGCAGGATTACTCGAACCGGCAGACTTTGATTTTCAATTGGTCACCAAACAACTGTTTGAAGTTTCGGTGACCTCAGACCTATGTTTATATGACACATTCTTGGAGTTATAACCATGCGCCACCATCACCTCAATATTGACTTTACTTGCTTCAACTGGTGTTCTATATTATTTATAAGAATAATAAACATTTTTTTTTCTTTCTGTTCAATCATGCCAGAGACTACTTGAAAAAGTCCCTGCAGTTTTCTTGGCAAGGTTTTCCAGAAGTGGTTTGCCCTTCCTTCCTTCCTTCCTTCCTTCCTTCCTTCCTTCCTTCCTTCCTTCTTTCTTTCTTTCTTTCTTTCTTTCTTTCTTTCTTTCTTTCTTTCTTTCTTTCTTTCATGCTGAGAGTGAGTGATTAGCACTAAGCCCTCCTGGCTGTGTGCCTGAGGTGGAACTAGAATCCATAGACTCCCAGTCTATGATTGATGACTTAACCTCTGCACCAAACTCACTCTTTTAAATACTGGTAACTATGCTAATACTGGCATCATCATCATCATCATGACAACATCTGAAAGAAAGTGAAGGTTATGTTAAGAGTAACAATGTTGACAGTGGCTTCAAATTGGATTTATTCAGAAGGAAGATTAATACTACCACTAGAATCATAAAAAAACTCTAAAAAAAAATTTCTAAAACAATTGGAAACAACAAATTTATATTACACAAAGAGAAAGACAAGACTGTTGACCACCTAGTAAACATCTGTACCAAAATTGGCCAGGCATATCATAAGACTTGGCAAAAAAAAGTACACTGGGATTTTTTTTAAGTAGGAGCCATGATGGCACAGTGATTAGAATGCAGTATTGCTGGCTAATTCTGCTGGATGTTGACTGCCAGCAGCCGTTTGAGTCTTACTAGGCTCAAGATTGACTCAGCCTTCCATCCTTCTGAGGTGGGTAAAATGAGGACCCAGATTGTTGGGAGCAATAGGCTGACTCTGTAAACCGCTTAGAGAGGGCTGTAAAGCACTATGGCATATATGTCTAAGTGCTAATGCTATTGCTGTGTAAAAGGTATGGATTGCAAGACACTAGTATGACCATATAACTATGTAAACCTTCTCCAGGTTTCTTAATTCAGACAGACCAACATCTAGAACAAAATATGTTGAATATTATAGTAACAGAAGAAAAGCAAGTTTTATTCATGGGTATAGCTACATTAAATGGTTATAGAGTAGCTCAAATACAACCAGAAAGGCTTGTAAAATGCTCGGAATTAACGACTGAAATTGAGAGTTTTATGGAATAAACCAACAAAATCTTCCATACAGTTATTGCAACATTAGAAGGTACAACAATAAAATTGTCAAAGAAGCTGAAAAAAATAGACTTATTTGATCTCACATTTTCCTAAAAAGCTTTGCTCAGTACAATAAAATGATGATAATTAGACAATTATTTGACTTTGAGATAAATCCTAAATTATGAGTGTTTTGCTGAGCATTTTTCAGAAGTATGTGCATGTGAATATATCTTCCTCTATGAATCCTCTCCCAAACTTAATGTCAGAACAAATTGTTGCCCAATATAGAAGATTATCCAGATCTGTTGCTTCTTGGCTTTACTATCTTTACTATTTACTACATGATCAAGTTGCATAAATCTTTACCTATGTATGTTTCAAACATAATATAGGGCCTTAGAATAATTAAAATAAAATGCATGGCAGTGTTAATGACAATGTCTCCAGTATATCAGTCTGAGCTTCTTCTTATGTTCTGGGGAAAAAACAGCTAGATACAGTAGTCACAGATTATTGTGTAGGGGGTTTTCAGGTGTTTTTTTTTAACAAATTGAATTGCCTTTTTCTTGCACTAGTAAGCAATGCAAGAACTGAAGTGCTATATTTTCTTTCCAGGCACCTGTAGTTAATTTACGTGTCTGAGATACTTTACAGTGTGCTTAACCTCGACACACCTCAGTGCATCTGACACTGTGGCATATTCTGGTCTACAAGAAAGCAAATGAAATGTATAATGAGGCAAAGCACAAAGACAATGCCCGAACAATATATGTAGTATTCAAACCATTTATAAATATGAAGGCTCTCAGAGTTAGTAAGGTGTCAAGACTGGTGACAAGCTACCCTCTTAACTGTTCCTTTGGAAATATTGTAATAGAGCTGTCTACTGAATTGCCAATAGTATTAATAAAGAGGACAGAGGCCCTAATTATCTAGTCTTATGAAAACAATTAATCTGTGTTTGAATATTAGTAACTTGGCCTGGTAATTAGGCTGTTAGTTTGAGCTTCAGGCTTGGTAATTTGGTTGCAAAAGTTTCGTCATTGTTCGAGGAGACATTGTCAGTGCAAATTGAATTATGCTCGTCTGTTAGAACAGGCCAGTGTTCTGACAGACAAACATAATCCAAAGTGCACTGATGATGTCTCCTCGAATTGTAATGAAACATTTGCAACCAAATCCCCAAAGCTCGGAGCTCAAACCAACAGCATAATTAATATGCTTCAAAACGCTGCTCCATCTGACATTCTATGGGACAATAATCTGGGTAGCTGGAGCTTGCCCAATTAACTGACAACAAGTTAACCTTGTTTGCTCAGATCCAATCCTTCACAGACCAGGGTCTTCCATGTTTGTAACAGCTTCACATTCATTTCAGCTAATTATTTGATAACTATTCAAGAAGAAACAAGCATGGGTATAGAGAAGCACTGAAACAAATTAAGGATGAAATGAGAAGAATATTCAAATGTATCAGAGTTATGATTTTTCAAGTCCAGTAATAGTAAGTAGAGTCATCAGTTTCATCATCTAGGAGATGGGCCTACCCCATGATAGAATTACCCTATCAGGAAAATGCACAGTGTATAAATTTTTACGCTGCTTACTCTGACACTGGCATTCAGTCTAACGTCTGAGATGTTTGTTTTTTTCTGATCTTCTATTAAACTCCATCTTCCATCTAATTTCCTTCTTCAAACAAACAAGCATAAATAACATTCTAAAATCTCCAAAGAATGGGTTATTTATCCAGGCCACTGTGGAGTAGTGGTAAAAGTGAGGGTCTTGGATTAAAGAAGGTGAATTTTAAGTCACCATTGCATCATGGAGCCCTTGAATGACTTTGGCCATTGATTCTTCCCAAACAACTTACCACACACAGTTGCTCTTATAAGAATAAAATGAGGATGACTCTTTTGCGCTTTAAACTCTCAGAGAAAAGGCTCGATATAAATATAATAAATAAAAATGTAAAAATTCTTGAGAATTAAAAAAAACCCTCCAACTGCATGGACATAATTTCTTTCTGCATTTATAGCAGAATACCTCTTGAACTACCCCTTTTCAATGAAAGACTGGGTTTTATTCTATTGCCTCTTATTGAACAAATTAGTTACCCTTGCTTTCCTTTTATTCTTTTGTAAAATAATTGCTGGGAATGAGGGAGCAAAATAATGCTGTGAAATAAAAATGACAAAGGAATGACATGGCCTGAGATAAGCTTTTGGGTTCATTTTCCCCCCTTCAGGCACAATCTTTTGTTCCTGAATATCAAAAGAAACCCAATCACTGGTTTCACAGACAGCAAAGTCAGGTCTTGTCTTTAATTCTTGATTTTTTTCCTTCTTCCATCTAGGTTAACTGAAAGTTCAAGAAGATTCAAAGCTGGGTGACTTCAAATCAACCTTTAAAGTAGTAGGACAAATGGTTTATTGTTATTGACTTTCCTCAGTAAGATTTCAAATGCATTAGGTTAACAGTTGGAACTTAGTCCTCTTTCTAGAATTGTGTGATCGTTCGATCAAAATACAAAAAAGGTTTTTCATATTTGTTGTGTCTCTTAGAATTGAGGAAGGTATGCGCTTGCAAAATTAAGGACTTTTAGCCATCTAAATTCTTTCAACTGAAGAAGAAATCAGTGTCCCATTGAAATTAATGAAATTAAATAAATACGGCATCTAATCTGGTGACTGACTTGTGTCTGGAAAGTTGACAGCTTTCTAGTCATTCTGTAGCAACATCTTTTGTTCCACAGATTATGGGGGGGGGGGGGGGAAATGGGGAGGATGCTCAGACAGTCCATGGCTGTAAAGCTCTTATTACTGGATGTTTGCCACACTCATAGGATCCAAAATGAATTGATCTTTGCATCTCTGAGTCATACTTACAACAAATTGCATTGAGTCATTAGTAGCTGTTTCCAGAAGGGTAACAGTCCCTAATGCTAAGGACTTCAATGACCCCAGAGAGAAGGTGACCTGGTATCAATAATTGATTGACTTGATGTATTTACATCTGTACAGGTAAAACTCAAAAAATTAGAATATTGTGCAAAAGTTCATTTATTTCAGTAATGCAACTTAAAAAGGTGAACCTAATATATGAGATAGACTCATTACATGCAAAGCAAGATAGTTCAAGCTGTGATTTGTCATAATTGAGATGATTATGTCTTACAGCTCATGAAAACCCATAAAGCTCATCCGCGGAAGGAAGCATGAAGTGCTCCAAAATCTCCTGGTAGATGGCTGCATTGACCCTGAACTTAATGAAGCACAGTGGACCAACACTAGCAGATGACATGGCTCCCCAAATCAACACAGATGTGGAAACGTCACACTGGACTTCAAGCATCTTGCAGTGTGTGCCTCTCCATTCTTCCTCCAGACTCTGGGTCTTTGGTTTCCAAATGAGATGCAAAAGTTGCTCTCATCAGAAAAGAGGACTTTGGACCACTGAGCAACAGACCAGTTCTGTTTTTCTTTAGCCCAGGTAAGACGCTTCTGACATTTGTTGTTCAGGAGCGACTTGACAAGAGGAATATGACATTTGAAGCCCATGTCCAGGATCCATCTGTGTGTGGTAGCTCTTGATGCACTGACTCCAGCCTTGGTCCACTCCTTGTGAAAGTCCCCAACACTTTTGAATGGCCCTTTCCTGAAAATCCTCTCCAGGATGCGGTCATCCCTGCTGCTTGTGCACCTTTTTCTTCCACACTTTTCCCTTCCACATAACTTTCTATTAATGTGCTTTGATACAGCACTTTGGGAACATCCAACTTCTTTTGCAATTACCTTTCCCTCCTTATGGAGGGTGTCTGGTTTTCTGCACAACTCTCAGATCAGCAGTCTTTCCCCTGATTGTGCATCCTATTGAACCAGACTGAGAGACCATTTTAAGACTCAGGAACCCTTTGCAGGTGTTATGGCTTAATTAGCTGATTAGAGTGGGACACTTTGAGCCTAGAATATTGAACCTTTTCACAATATTCTAATTTTCTGAGATTGTGGATTTGGGGTTTTCATGAGCTGTAAGCCATAATCATCTCAGTTATGACAAATCATGGCTTGAACTATCTTGCTTTTCATGTAATGAGTCTATCTCATATATTAGTTTCACCTTTTAAGTTGCATTACTGAAATAAATGAACTTTTGCATGATCTTCTAATTTTTTGAGTTTCACCTGTATTCGCTCAAGAGAATCTATATGGCAGTCTTCCAATATCTGTCCAAGAAATGATGAGACAAGGTGGGCTGCTCAAGTCAGTCAGGAGAGTTGAGGCAAGATCCAGTCCAACATTGTGGCATAATGCCGTGGTTAGAATGCAGTACAGCAGGCTGACTGCAGTTCGAGTCTCATCAGCTCAAGGTTGACTCAGCCTTCCATCCTTCTGAGGTGGGTAAAATCAGAATGCAGAGTGTTGAGGGCAATATGCTGACTCTGTAAAAACTGCTTAGAGAGGGCTGTAAATAGAGGTGGGATTCTACCAGTTCGCACCTATTTGCTAGAACTGGTTGTTAACATTCTAAACAGTTTGGAGAACCGGTTGTTAGAAGAAATTACTGGCCTAATCCTGTAAGGAAGGCAGGAAGGAAACATTCTGGTGTTGCTTACAGAAACTGCCTCTCCGTTAACCCTTATTACATTCTTGGCAGGACTAGACTTCCTGTCTCAGGAACTTCTCTGGAGTTTTTTTCCCCTCCTTTTCTGGTACTTTGCTGGTGTGGAGTGACCATTCAAAGTTACAATGGCACTGAACAAAGTGACTTATGACCCTTTTTCACACTTACAATTGTTGCAGCATCCCTACAGTCATGAGAGGCCAGGCGCGGAGATGCGTGCCTCGATGTGAGTGATATTGAGTTGGCCACACCCAGCCAATAACATGACCACCAAGTCATGTCTACCCAGTCACATGACCACCAAGCCACACCAACCACCTAAGCCATGCCCACAGAACCGGTTGTTAAAAATTTTGAATCCCACCCCTGGCTGTAAAGCACTGTGAAATGGTATATAAGTCTAAGTGCTATTGCTGTGCTATTACTTACACCACAAATCTGACATGAATACTATGAAAATACATTCACAGGGAATTGATAGAAATTGCAAGATATATTGAACTGCTTTGGGCCTCAACAGGCCGATTTATATACCTATTCCCTATTATCAGAAATGGATGACATTTCATTTCTGGATACTGCTCCAGTCCCCCCAATAATATGGTGAAGCCTTAAACCTATGGTCAACCTCCTAAAAACAGCAACCAAAAAGCTTAAACAATTGAATTATTACAGCTTCAGTAAGGTCCAAGAAGCAATAATCCCACAATCCTATCCTCTGAAGAATCATTTTTATTTGGCACAATAATACTAATTAAGTCAAATGCTTTGTAAGAACCATCCTACCAAGTTGTGGTGCCAGCAACAAGTATCTCACATAAGAACAGCATCTTTGAAGTTGCATTAGTTTTGGGACTTCAAGACAGTGTTAGATATTAGCTCCAGGATTTGAGGTTTTTCTATCTGATCAAGCGCGAGAGTTTTCAGCATTGGAAATCATATGTACACGGACTCTGAAGTGTTTCCACAAGAATGTATTCCATTTTTTTTTTGAGCAAAAAAAATGTGTGCCGTAATCAGACAGTCTTCTCATATTCAAGATCAAAGCCTACTGACTGAAGTCCTTGGTTGCTATGGGAACATTAGGCAGAGGGTGAGTTTGTTCTGTTCCTTTCATTACCCTCATACTCTCAATCATCAAGTTGCATTATTGATTAGGAGGTGCATACACTGACCAAATTTTTGGTAATGCAAGAATGTTTTTCTACTTTAAAAAAAAAGAAAGAAAGAAAATGTATTTGCACGTTTCTCTTTCAATTAAACTGCAATACCTTCTCTACAAATTACTAGTTTGGGCTTTAATGATCAATGGTTTTCCATTATTCATTAAAACCTGAATGAAATGTCCATTAAATAGATTATACACAGTGGCGGGATCCAGCCAGTTCACACCGGTTGTTAACTTTCTGAGCAGTTTAGTGAACTGGTTGTTGAAAGAAATCATTTGGGGCAGAGAACCAGTTGTTAAATTATTTGAATCCCACCACTGATTATACATATTCTTTTATTTAATAGAACAGTTATGGGCTCAGACATACATTATCAGGAAGAATGTGGTTTCTGCCTTATTACAATGCCAAGGTTTAATGAAAGTTGGGTTAAGCAAGCATAGTTGCAGTGTAATTCCAAAATAAGAATCATATGGATGGATGCTTCCCTCCCTCCCTCCCTCCCTCCCTCTAGGCTGTTAGCCCTAGATAATGGAGAAAATACAAGGGAGGTTTCCTATACAGTTTTCTGGAATCAACATGGAAGCATTGCACTGAGACAGAATTATACTGGTAGGCTGCTTCCCAACAATATATTGGGGGAACCATAGTCATAACAATAAACCAAAAAAGAGTGACATTTAAAATTCATCAAACTTCCAGCATGGGTAGTGAAGGAAGAAAACAACCTCAGCAGATCATAAATGAAATGACTGAATATATGAAATTCATAAATCAAGATAACAGAGAGCAGCAAAGTTCCAGAAACTCAAAATCTAAGACAGGACCAGAACGGGATCCCCCCCCTTTTTTTTCAAGTGAGTTTTTAAAAGGAGAAGGAGCTGGTTTTGTTTTTTGCTCTCTAGTTTCTAGTGTAGGAAAATAGTTTTTTTTCCCTGATTGATTTGTACCAAATGAGGAACCTCTGCCCCAGTCCAGACATCAGGATTAGTGAATCAGAAGAAATTCGTAATCAGAGAAAATATGGAGCTAGATAGTTACTCTAATATACTTTTGCTACTTTACATTAGGAATTGATTTGAGTTGTTCTTTGTGAGTCTTCCTCTGTCTGTCTGTCTGTCTGTCTGTCTGTGTCTAAGACTCTTCCTACTGGCAGGAATCTTGACTTCCTGATCTTATTTCCCCTTGTCCCTTTAATGCTAACCTGATTCCTTAATATACATAATAAGCAATTATACCTTCTCATTATATTAGTCTATTTGTTCTATCAGGGAAATAGACCCAGGACACTTTGCAACACTGATGCTATAATGAAAAAGCAAAAAAGCAGTCTCATTTTTTTTCCCCTCCAGAGTAAGACAAAAGGGGAAATTGTCCATAAATACAAGATATGGTAGCAGCTTTTCAGACGGTGGGTGATACTAACAAAAGGAAATGGAAGAAAGGACTATTGGAAGAAATATCTGTTCCGGACTAGCAGGCTCGAAAGCCTGCAACTCTGATTGGCCCGCGAATAGCAGATCGTGATTGGTCACCGCAGACTGATGCGATTGGCTAGTAAACGGGCTGCCGCGATTGGCCCTGCCAAGAGCGGCAAACTCAAATCTCTTTCATTGGCTGCCTAGCCGCAGCCAGCCCTATATAAGGGGCTGCTGCAGCCAGGATAGTTCGCTCAGATCTGAAGTCACTAATAAAGAGCTGTTGTTGTTATCTGAGTCTTGCCTCCGTTCTTGAACCATCCTCCCAAATCTAACAATATCCATCTGGTTCAGTTCCACACTGGGAGAAAGACACTGGAAACATGGAGGCTGATTGGAAAGTTGGTTTAATGATGAAGCAGAAGCACATGGGTGGCTCTGGGCAGCTGAACACATGGCGTTGAGACTGGGGGGGCGGGGGGCGTATTTATACCTTCTCTTGGGCTTTGCACTTGAACTTCCTGTTCAAGAACATGTGTTCTATTGGCTGTTGTCAGTCTCCCATGGGGCCATGTACAGATCCTGGGACTTTGCCTGAGCCACATTTGGTTGAAGTTTGCTGGGGGTGGTGCAACTGAGATGATGCAATGAAGTGGCTTTTGGTAATTCCTATTGTGGCTGGGGGCTAATCCTATCTTTGTTGGATCTTGGGTGATGGTATTGGCTTATGAATAGAGCTAGCTATCTCTTTATCTCTTAAGTGCTGACATCTGCTGAGGGCTATTAAGAAAGGTGGGGGCTATTAAGAGTGAGCTTCCTTCCTCTAAAAAACCATGTTTCTCCATTTCTCATTTAGGGAAATATAATATTCTGCCTTTTAAATATTTCTCAAAATATTTCATTCTTCTAGGAGAGGAGTGGGTGCTAACTTTCTATAGGACTTAGGGACCTCTGCTTGAAGGAGCTAGAGGGGGCCACTCACCTAGGCATGAGTGTGCAAGTTCATGCTCCATTACAATAGGACTTTGCAAGTTTTTTTAGTTCTCTAGTTCATTAAGCAACAGAATTTATAGGTGAAATATTTTCTGGCCTGTTCATACTTGAGTAATGCTGCTCCAGGCTATAATGTAAGTTATTAAGAGTACAATATGTCTAAGTGGTCAGAGAATGTGTATGTTTACTTTTCTGCCAATTCCCTTAACTAGACAGAGCTTGAAATCCTCGTGTAGAAGCAGAAAGAGCAATGCAGTATTTCCGGACTATGAACATTTCTCTTCCCACTCACTAAACTCTCTATCTTGATGTGATTTGTTAATATTCCTTTAGTTTTTAAAAAATTGAAAAGGGGCTCTAAGAGCATTTTAATGTCAGCAATATATGTCAATCTTAAGCAGTGGGATTTAGTTTTATGGCATGGATATAATTAGTACATAGGGACATTTCATTGATTATATGTCACTCCCTTACAGGAATCTCTGAGGAATAATTACAAGGAAGAATTATGTGTGGTGTCTTCTTGCTTTCTCTAAATGGTGTTCTTGTAACAGGGTTTGAAGGCATAAGGAAGAACCTGGTAATGCAGAGATTAGAACATTGGATTGAAACTGGGGGGTGGGGGGAAGAGAGAAATTAATCATTCAATTTAAAAAGTGCATCATGTGACTTTAGACCAGTCAGTCTCTATCAGCCTCACCTACCTCACAGGGTTGTTGTAAGAGAATTCAAAGGGATAAAAATTTTTTAGAGGAAATATTAAAATGAACAGGAGAATTGGAGCAAGGAACAAAAGAAGTATTATTTGGTTCTAAAAATAATGTTTTTTTTCCAAAAATTTCCCCTTCCCCTATTCCTATAGTGTTGTGGAGCGGCGGTAATAACCTGAGGCAAAACTCGGAGCGAACTTCAACTGTAACTTTATTACAAGAATAAAGGGTTGCCGCGGCTGCTGTGCTAACAGGGCAGTCAGCTGGCGGCAACAGCTGATGCCGTTTGACAGCTCCTTATATAGCCGGCTGTCAAACGGCATCAGCCAATAGGAACAGTCCGTGTTCCTGCTAGAAACACGGACCGGAGTGAAGACTGCGGGTTAGTCCATTACGAATGCTACATATAGGGTGCTTTTTGAATTAATAAGAGGACTCGAGATCTGACTTATGGATGCTCCTGATAAATTTTATATGAGAAGCTTCTCTCCTTTCTCCTTTATTTTTTCCTTTTTTTCCTTTTCAAAGCTGAAGTGCAGATGTTCTTCTGAAACAAATAGTCTTCCTTTCAGTAGGCAATTCAGCATGTAATTTGATGTAATGCTAGATAAAGGCCTTAAAATAAATGCTGTCCCTGGAAATGAGGGATTTTTTAAGGCTTAAAAAGTCCTCAGGGAAAGATGAAGTCAAGGGACTATAAGTTCTTAAACTTTTTGATCCATTGAGTCCTATGGACTCTCCTCCCAAACAGACATTGTCTAAATTTATCAAGCGGGAACATTGAATCAAAATGCAATGAGATCAAGGGATAATTTTAAAATATGATCTAAAAACTGTTAGTTTTTAATAAGGTTCTGCAAAACTGTTCATCCTGTACCATAGCCAATCTTAATTCTGAAAAGAGACTCGCTTGCTTGGCCTTAATGTGGATTATCACCCAACCTGACTCATCTAAATTCTGAAGTACAATTCATAAAATAGCCTGTTTATGATCTTCCAGTATTCAGCATCACTCTGATTTGAGGGGGGAAAAAACCATCACTTATTGAATCCAACGTTACAATGATTTTGGATAGAAGTTTATAGTTCCCAATGTATGTATTGCATTGTCAATATGCAAACATTTGTAAACTGCTCAGAGAGTGCTATAAAGTGGTAGATAAACCTAAGTGCTATTGCTATTAGAGACACAGCTTAATGGCGGGTTTTAAATATGTCTCAGGGCAAATTAAAGCTTTCTGTGCTTCAGGTGAGTTTTTTTTAAAAAAATCCCACATTGTCCCATTTAATTCTTGATGTGGGATTTATGAAAAATCATAGCACATTCCTAGTTTTAGATATCTCTTATATTAAGTATGGAAAAAATGATGAAAGCACCCATTCCATATTATTTTCATGTATTAGGCACGTGCTTCTTTTAATCTTGGTTGAGCGAGTCTTCCATTTTCCTGAAAGTAAAAAAGAAGCCTTCTATACTTTAGCGGACCTTCAGCCTGGATATTATTCTCTCTTTGATCCTGGTGACCTCTTAGATTTGATGGTACCTTCCCTGATCTGCAACAAGCTTTCCAGCTACACTTTTATTATCATGGCTTTGGCTAGATCTCTAGCATTCAGGAAAGAGTTGACCCTCTTGACTTGCCTTTTATACTAATTTCTCAATGTTGAGAAGTTTCAAACAGATTTTTAAAAAATGATTTCATTCTTCATCTCATTCAGCCTGCCCTATATTAAATTTTAGTTGAGGTTAAGGTCACTTGAGCTTTGTTTACAACTCTGCAGTGATTCTGTGGAAATCTCTGCCTAGCTGCTTTAATATTATGTTGCTTTTGACATATTCACAGTATACCCAACCCCTGTACTTTCTACTGAGTTTATAATCAAGAGATGTCTGCATGACTCCCTCCATCAGTGGAGTGTCTTTTTGTTCTTCTTTAAAACTATGTTTACCTAACTAGCCCAGGAGTGTCAAACTGGTGGGCTGTGGGCCAGATGTGTCACACGCAGGCCACACCCACCCTGGCTCCGCAAAGTCAAAAAATGTCACAATATATCGCAATATGTCACGTGACACCATCGAATTTGACACCTGTGTAACAGCCGATCTTAGTATTGACATGTAACCAGAGTACTTGGTGTTCTATCTATATGAAGTCTCCATTTGTAATAATTCTCTTTCTCTCTCTTTTTTTTTTTAATTTTTAATATAATAATTCCATCTTCGTTTGAACAATTTTTTGTCTGGGTTCAAATATCTTTGCTAAATAATAATCAAAATTGCAACATCATTTGTTACATTAAAATTAATTCTACAATATTAAAATAGTTATATTCAACATACTAGTCATAATATGGATGGATAGTGATGGATCCGTTTCTTAAAAACACTTCCACATAGAAAGCAGACTCACACCCACACAGAAGATGAGACATGACCACGGACCAGAAGCCGCACTGCAGCTGCATCGCTACCCGCTTCAAACCCCTCCGACCCATACATGAAGCAAACGGACGCCCATCATGAAGATGCGGCATGACCACGAACGCGAAGCCAAACAGCAGGATCACAGCTCACCAGCTCAAATCCCCCAGCAACCAAGACTAACCTGAGCACAACCAAGCCCTCACCTGAACAGAACACACGCCCAGCCAATCAGAACACAGCCAACCCCCAACCAATCAGAACACAGCCAAATCCCCAACCAATGAAAACACACCCCCACCCAATCAGAACACAGCCAAGCCCCCACCCAATCAAGTCACACCCCACTAGCAGTAAAAAGGAAGAAGCAGCTGCAAGCTCACATTACTCTGAGAAGCATAGAGCCAAAGACACAAGCCTGAAGATGATGAATAAGACTTTCATTGAAACGAAGTTGTAGCAACGTTTCGGCAGAATCTCATCTGCCATCATCAGGCTTCTGTATTGTGTTCGCCAGACAAGCACAATACAGAAGCCTGATGATGGCAGATGAGATTCTGCTGAAACGTTGCTACAACTTTAAGAGCACAACTATAATGATGTGAGAAAATACCCGAACAAAGCTGAATACCATACATGTAAGTACCCATGCAAACTTAAGAAAAAATACACACACACACACACACACACATCTATCTATCTATCTATCTATCTATCTATCTATCTATCTATCTATCTATCTATCTATCTATCTACATTTTTCTTCTGCCCCTGTTAGTATCTTGTCTAATTACTCTCTTTCTCTTTAGCCTTTTTTCCCCCTCCTGTCTGTCATTCTCTAATCATAGCCTGTTTTTCACTCAGTTTGGCAAACGAGAACAATTTTTTCATCCCCATTTCATAAGGTTCATTTTTGCAGGTTTGTCTTATCCCAAAATGTTCCCTGGTGCATATTAAATCTCCACCCTGGATTGCCGCATCACTGAAGCATTCAGGTCTCTCAGCTTCACAGCTCTGCCTGTATAGCTGACCCTACATATAGTACAGAGTAACCAACATTTCATTTTAACTTCTCCACCTACCACCTTAAGTTAGACTTCCAAGGTTTAAGACTCCATTTCCCCCACAGGACTAGTAAGATTTTTCTCACAGCAATATCTACTGGGCTAAATTTCTATTTACACAGCCACACCCAGAAGACTGCAGCATATGAACTTCACATTCTTTACAGCTTGTTTCCTTCATGATCAATTATATAGTGTTGCAAGATCCAACTTGCTCAATTTATTCCTTCACTAAACAATAGTGAAGATGCCATTTGTCTTCAAATGCACCTTTCAATATAGAAATTGAATAGGACATTTGAATGAATCACCGAAGAATGAGTCATACAGCTATGTCATAAGCTGATTTTTGACAACTGAATCGTCTTATCAAAACCCATTTGGTGAGCAGTTGACACTCTCAAAATGGGGAAACAGAGACTGCATACAAGGCAGAACAAATGAATGCATCTCTGAAACATAAAGGTGACCAGGATGTTGGAGGAGATTGGCTCTTCATGGCCTTTTCTTGAGTACCCAATCCCAAGCAGCTTCTGCTTTTCAAAAGAACTGTGGGACATGAAACAATTATAAAGGTACTTTGAGTAATAATTGCTTAAAATTAAAAGTGAATATGACCAAGGACTGATATGACATTTGAACCTACTCATTGATGACAATAGCATCAAGCATAAATTCTCTGCATTTATGACAAACTCTGTTCAGAGTGACTTTATTTAGGTTGGGAACAGTGTGTACTATTTTATAGTGGATTCACTCTTACCTGAGTGGAAAGTTTGATTTGATAAGGAGAGGTACCCTCTAATTTGGTGCAAAGTATCATCAATATGTACAATGTGCAGACAAGGTGTCTGCAGTACTACTTTAGATTGAAAAGGAGATACCACCAGTTCTTGAATTGGTTTCTGGAAATTATAAAGAACTAGATGGAAAGAAAGATGCTCTGATTAAATACTATCAGAATACTACTGCTGTTCCTTGGTAACTAGGAATAGTAGTTGCTGTAGTGACTCCTGACAGCATCATGCTTTTTCTGAAGGAGCTGATCCATGACTTGAGGTCCTCCTGGATTCAGCTGCAACAACAGATGAAATCTGTAGTCAAGAGGAACTTTATTCTGCTGTGACTGGCTTACCAATTATGGCACCACTTATACCAGGATGTTCTTGCAACAGAATATTGTACTTTGATCACCAGATGACTGAGCTATAGTATTAAACTCAAAAATAATTTTTTTTTTAAAAAAAATATGATTTCTGATCATGATTTAGAACAGCCAATATTTCAGAGCGACTGATGTTATAGGATGGTAGATAGCATAACAAAATATTTTCTAAACTCTGCAGCACTGCACACGTTTGTAAAAGCTTTCAGCCAAAATTCATGTTTTGCTCCCAATGGACTTCCTAAAAAGACAAACAGTAACATCAAATAGATCTCTAGCATTCATCTTTCTCCAATTAAAAATCCACCAAAAAAGTATGTCAAACAAAAAGAAATACATTCCTCAGAGTTCCGTGCATCTAGCACTACATTTTTAAAAAGAATGCACTTCTGGGGAAATTCCCTTTTAAAATTGAACCATAGATTTTTATGTATCTGAAAATAAAAGCAGGGTTTATTTGCACTAAAAGGGATCTTGATGATTTATAACAACATTTATATAAGGTTAAGAAGATACATACAAACTGGCTAATGTTATAAGATGTAATGTAAAAAATGTGAATATAAATAATCTTTAAAAAATCTATTTTTAAACTAAATCCATAGAAAATATTAGTTTCTCAAAATCTACTGTCCTGTAGCTGTAGAGGGTATGGGTTGTTCTACCATCTCTATATTTTGCATTCATATTCTTAAGATCAGCAACATTGCTACTTATCAAACATGTTTTTCTTTACAATGTATTCCAATTTGTAGAATTTATCAAGATATCAAAAATTGAGGATAATTTGTACAATTTGTACTATTGTATACAACCATAGAATTACAATTCAATACCTGACTGCCAGCAATAGGTTGATGAATTGTGCCATGTTCAACATTACAATTGAACTTGTTTGTAGGAAGTACAAGAAAAAGTGCTTTTAAGCAATTTAATCTAATATTTTAGAATTGTTTGCATTTCTTAGATTTTTCTTTTATATCATAATGTCATCATCCTTGCAACTTTGTGTGTGTGAGAGAGAGAGAGAGAGAGGGAGAGAGAGAGAGAGAGAGGAGAGAGAATTTTTGAACTTTTAGAAATATTTTAAATAACTTCTTTGTCTCATTCAAGTTTTCACACGTTAGTTCTGCCCAATAATAAGCTACCTTACAGAAAGTCTCCCTTAAGTACAACTACAAAGCCAAGGCATTAAAAAGTTGGCCATCCATGATCTCATAGTCTGTTCTTTCTCCTGTGGTGTTTTACCTCACAAAAGCTCTGGAAGAGCATTAACAGCTGCTGGTCTGTGAGTCTTCCATCTGGGCGAGCGGTTCTGATTAATGAGCAGCTGTGACTTGGCCTGCCCAGGGTGAATACATCTTTTACTCCCACCATATTATCTCATTTATGGACATTGTGTTGGCCCAGGTGTCCCACTGGATGATTCTGGGAGGAGAGACAAAGTCAAAACATCAAGTTCAAATATGTTCAGAACTCATAAACACATAGAATCAAGTTTCTTTGATGAGACTGGAAACTACTCATCTGTTCTTTGTTCTGTACACCTAAATGCTTGTCCTTGGAATCTTGAGTCATTCATTGCTCTTCTGTAGCTATATATATATATATATCATACTATTTGTAGACTTTGGCTTGAAATATGTTCAGTACATGAGTCATTTATTTCTGGCTTGAGCGTCCAGCGTTCCAAGAAAATATGATGTGAGCATTAGACCCGAGATAAAACAATCCAGTTAAGCCAGTGCAGTGTGAAGGATAAAGTTTGGCCAAATCCTGCAAGAGTTGACTGGTTACAGCTTGCAATACTGGATCACACTTCACTTTCTGATGAATGGCTTAAGACTATATACCAAATCATCCTAACTACTGATTTAGTTGTGTTTTTCTTTATTACTTCTTTAACAAAAACAAGGATAGTGTTCTGGCTAAATTAATTTGTTTTAATTTTTGCAATTTTAATCCATTTTTATACTGTTAAATCTTTGTGTATTTTATTGTTGCAAGCTGCTCAGAGTCGCCTTGAACTGAGAGACAAGCAGGAAACTAATTTGATAAATACATTTGAAAGGTTCTAATAAAGGCAAATGTTTGTGGCTCAGTGTTGAAATGGGGAGCCGTTGATGCTGTCTGAGCTTGGTTGTTTTCTTGCAGATGTTTCATTACCCAAACTAGGTAACATCATCAGTGCTAGCCCTAGCAAACTCTGTCAAGGACTTTGGAGTACTCATCTCTAATGACCTAAGTGCTAGAGCCCACTTTAACTACATAGCCAAAAAAGTGTTAAGAATTGTTAACCTAATCTTATGTAGCTTTTTTTCTGGTAATATTACACTAATAACTAGAGCATAGAAAAGATTTGCTAGACCAATACTTGAATACAGCTCATCAGTCTGGAACCCACATTACGTATCTGATATTAACACAGTTGAGAAAGTCCAGAAATATTTCACAAAAGTTCTCCACTCCTCTACTCATTGCAGAATACCTTATGCCACCAGACTTGAAATTCTAGACCTAGAAAACCTAGAACTACGCCACCTTCAGTCTGATCTAAGTATAGTATATAAAATCATACATTGCAATGTCCTACCTGTCAATGAATACTTCAGTTTCAACCATAACAACACAAGAGCAAGCAATAGATACAAACTCAAGATTAATCACACCAAACTTGATTGCAGGAAATACGACTTCAGCAACATAGTGGTCAATGTCTGGAATACTCTACCTGACTCTGTGGTTTCTTCCCCAAACCCCAAAAACTTTAACCTTAGACTGTCTACTATTGACCTCACCCCTTTCCTAAATGGTCTCTAGGGGACGTGCATAAGTGCACCAATATGCCTACCGTCCCTGTCCTATTGTTTCTTTTATTTTTCTTATATATCCATGTATTCATAACTATGTTTTTACTTATACTTATTATCTTGTAAGCAATTGACAAAAATAAATAAATAAATAAAAGTAGTAGAGTGTCTTCTCACAGTGTAAAGGCAATTCCATTTATTACAGCATAAACTGTCATAGACCAGAATGCAGGTAATCAGACACATGAAATATAATCCTAAACTGGCAGATTTATATCCGTGTTTAAATATGCATGGTGGATTTTTACAAGTGAGCTTGAGAGTTTGTTGCCATCCAGATGTTACTAAAGCTCAGGCTGAAACTTCTTCATTTGCCATGTTTGCTAGGGTTGCTGGGAGTCATAATTCAACATATAAAAAGCTACAGATTCTCATAGTACATCAAAGAAGTACAGCCAGAAAGAAATTTAATAGAAAATAAACAGGCCATCGCAAATTATAGAATATCATCATCATCATTTTAGCCATTGTCTATCCACTGCAGATGAAGGCCTCTTTTGCATGTTTCCAACCAACAGAGAGAGGGGGGAAGGTCAAGAGAGAGAGAGGGAGTCAATATTATATATTTACACAGACTTTAAAAAGAAGTTAAATGTATCTGCAATGAACTGTGTATATCTGGACAATTTATGCATTTAAAGTTGCATTTAGTTTTGCCAAAGTTTTACCAGCCACTTAGGAAATCAAGCACTGATGTTGGTTGCTGAATCTATGCTTTTCTGAGAAAGGTCCTACTCTATGCTACTGCTAATTAAAGGCCAGCCATGTCACGAAACAAGACAAAATTTCCTGTTTTTAGCAATATAATGAGGTCCAGTAATATGTCTTGGCTTGGCACTCTACTTGCTTCAGCACTACTTTTTTTTTTAACTCAATATTGAACTCACAAGAATTTTGGTTCATTAATCCACTAAGATGCTTTCACTCACACAAGAGCACTGGCAATAATATGTGAAATATGAGGCAATTGTTTTACACAGTTTCCATTACTCATCACTCGAGATCAGTGATTTCTAGAAGTCCTAATCCTTATTCATAAAACTTCAAAGATTACTGACAGGAAAGCTAGTGGTGAATTTCTTCTGAATGATAGATGGGGTTTAAGAACATGCTTATAACAGGAATAGTTTTTGAAAGATTTGTGCCAGTACAGTATTTACACTTTAGAGAGCATATTGTAGAAATATAGCTTGAAGAAATGATGTTTCCCAGCCAGGAGTGGGATTTGGGGCTTCTCTGAACTGCACAGAATCTTAGCTAGGGGCTCTCCCAAACCCTTGTGAACCCGCAGCAGCCGACTCAAGTGTACTATACATCTACCATTGGTTCAAGAAGTACACTTGGCCAGCAGAAGCCATTCTGAGGGGAGGATTGGAGGATTTAAAAGATATAAAATAAGTATCTCTCTCTCTACATACAAGGCTTCTGGATGCCAATTTGCCTCATCAACCTGGGGGAGGGGAAGATTGAAAATTTGGGCCCACCCACTCGGGATATTCTGAAGGCATCAAACAGGGATATTTGCAGGCCATTTTGTTTGCACATTTAATTTATAGCATAGCATGTTTTGTGACAAAGCGCAGATCAGTGAGTGAACCAGGTACCTGACACAGAAAATTGTAAATCAAGAAATTGACTGTTGACTATTCCCCTCACCTTCTTCCCTGAAAGCTGCAGCTCATGGTTGAACCTTATTCATTTCAGCCTTTTCTTTTCTAGACAGAAGAGAAGAATTGAGTCATTGACATGAGTTGGGTGGCAAATAAAGTTTGTAAATAAATAAATAAATCCCAGATATCATAGTACATGGTAAATTCTCATTAGGATGATCTCAGATATAGAAGCACAAGCGCCAGCAGCATCTATTAAAAGAGATGGGGTATGAAAAGGAGGTTAAACTGTCATTAACTAGGATATTGTGATAAATAGCTTAATGTCATTCTTCACTTTGAACATTTATCTACCATAATATAAGAGATGTGTTAATAGAATGTTTTTAAGAATGTTCATATGTGCTCCCCGCATTGACGGCAAATGATTAATAATAATGATGAACTGAATGAATGAACTTTCATGTTTGTTTAAAGGAATATACTTACTCTTCCGAATTTCAGTTCCAATGGTTCTTTTTATTTTCCATATAATAAATGAATGGACCATATACTTGGATTTAAAGGGAAATGAAACTTTGGTTTCTTCAGCCAGAAATGGTAGAGTGAGTGGGCGGGTGGGAGGGTGGAATGTTTTTCTACTGCATTTTTCTTATTAGAAAAATAACATGATTTTAGGCCAGTTAAAACTGACCCATTAATCAGGCATTTTTAGGCAGTATATTAAAAAGAAACAAAATTTCAAACTAAGTGCCCCTTTTGTCTATTCTACAAGAGTCTTTCTTGTAACTTTTGCATGCATGATGTAAAAAAATAAAGAAATAATTCCCCCCCGCTTGTCTTAGATTTTTTTTTTGTTGTTGTTAGTTGCAAAATCGTGTCTGACCCATCGCAACCCCATGGACAACGTTCCTCCAGGCCTCCCTGTCCTCTACCATTCCCTGGAGTCCATTTAAGCTCACGCCTGCTGCTTCAGTGACTCATTCTCTGTCGTCCCCTTCTTCTTTTGCCCTCGACCATTCCCAGCATTAGGCTCTTCTCCTGTGAGTCCTCCCTTCTCATTAGGTGGCCAAGGTATTTGAGTTTCATCTTCAGGGTCTGGCCTTCTAAAGAGCAGTCAGGGTTGATCTCTTCTAGGACTGACCAGTTTGATCACCTTGCAGTCCAAGAGACTCACAGGGTTCTTCTCCAGTTTAAAGGCTTCAATTCTTAGAATTACTGTAGGTCAGTTGACTTAAAACTAATCAATGAATAAGACTAACCAACCTAGGTATTATAATCAAACATTATCTGTGACACTGATACAATTTTTTAAATAAATTATTTATTTCAGATTACAAGACAACGTTTTGGCAAAAGGGAGCAGAATTTACTTCCAACCTATTATTCACATAATAACCTTTTTCCCCTCCTCAAATCCTGGGATTTTTCTTCCTCCAAAACCTCTGACTCTATTCGCCTTCAAATTTCATGTGTAAGTGGCTTTGCAAATGAAGGTTCAGTCCCAGGATCAAACTGAGGCGAGTCCCGTGACTGAGAAATGCCATTTCAGGGCAGATTTAGAAATAACTGTGTTTTGCCACTATACAGTTCAGGAGGGGATATGAACATTCGTTGCAGGAGATATTTTGCTCACTCTATTTTGCCTTTTCTGGGATCCTGTTGTACCACTGCACTAGCATAATTGGATAAAGGAGTCCAATAGTAGAACTGTCAGGATATTAACATTAGAAGTACCGCAAACCTTTGTTACCATGGCACAAAAATGCTAGCAATTTATTTGCTTTTATTTTTGTAAAGAGGGGAAAGAAATATATGCCTAGACACAGAATTGAAAGGATGGCACAAAACACTCAGTTACTAGATAGTAAGTGTGCTCTGATTGGCTGCTTGGTTGTTTACCAGAACTCTGGGAATGATTAGGAAAAGAGGCGACATTGCATTGCAGGCAAGCATATTATTTTGAAGCATTTTATTTTGTTTATTGGTGTTGCTTATGAGTAACCTTGATATTCTTGGCTGCAGATGATTCTTTTTTTCACGTTGCTGTGCTTCACACATGTGGAATGCATCTGTTTCTTAAATATATGGTTCATACTTTGCATAAAACATTTAATAGAATAGCAGTGTACAATGATTCAGATCCCTGGCCATAAACAGCGTCTTACCGGATCTTTTGTGATCATGTGGTTAACATTTTTAAGTCCTTAAACTTGTATTTAAAACTTATTTTTCTAAGGATTGAAGAAAAGTTACTCGGCACTATTAAACCTGTTGATCCAAAGGTTCTTAAGAGTTAAAAGCCAGTCAATAAGCAATTTGCAAAAGCAACTAGACAAGGAAGTACCAAACCCAGTGTCCTTTCAAAGGATCTGACCACCTCTGGTTAGCAATCAACTTCATTATGTTGAAAGTGTAAAATGACAGAGGGAACATATGATATCTGATTTAATAGCCCATGTTTACTAATGTGGATTGGGAAGAATAGTAGGTTTTAAAGTTCTGAATATGATTCTGAATACAGAAAATTTGGGATCTATCATCATGAAAACTATAAATTTATCAAGCACTCTTTCATAACGGAAAGACAGTGCCATCTCAGATTTACAATCTTGGATCAATAATTTATGTTTGCTCTCTGTTTTTGAACCGTCTTTTCATTGACATAATAGAAACATTGACCTCTCTATGCAGTCAAGGTTGAATACTGTGTTTAAAAACTAAGCTAGTTTTTATATGCGTGATAGGTTTTAAGTGCCATGTTTACCTTTTTTTCTGTTCCTTTTTATTTTTCTTCTTTTGTATCTTTCTTTTTGTATGTTACAAATGATAAATAAAAACAAATGAGTCAAACTTTCCTATTTCCTGGTATGCTTCTCAATAAGGCAAGGCAACAAGATCAGGTCATCAATATTTTCAATTTGACTTGTAGCAATGGAAGAATTTTTTTAAAAAAACAGTTCACAGCCAATCTATAATGTTAATAAGATAAAAGTCATGTAAAAATCAGCAGTTATTTTTTCTGCTATGTATTATCTCCATCTCACTATACAGGGTATTTCTCTTTCTCTATGAATATATTTTAATAGTTTCCCCTCGTCCAATTTTTGAATTGTTAAAACAGTCAGCATGCTAAAAACTGAAGTCCAATTATATTTTGGATTTGCAGGCTTTAAATAAATGATTGCCTTCACCACTACTCCTGCTTCAATAGAGGAAGTGAATCCATTATAGCATACACCTTTGTTTATCAACAAAGAAAAATGATTGTCGGGTTGCTTGACTTAAAATATTTTGAAACTACATATTTTTAAGGCTGGATGAGTTTTACTTAAACAGCAAATCAGGGAAACATCTGCAAGAGTTGTTCTATACTTTGATTAAGTGGGAAGTCAGACCATTAATTGCATATCTCAACCTCCATAATATTTACTTAAGCCATATAAGTGATACCCTCGAACTAGTTTTAAAGTTGCTATTTAAAGGTCTGGCTATCTATCACCACTCTATTCTGGGAGAGGGAGGGGAGACAGGGGACTTGATTACCTAACTCTGTTTCCTGTAATATGGCTACTCTTGGTGGCAGGCAAAGCTTTGAAACCAGAATGTCAGCTTGGAAATATGGAGTTATCTTCTTAGGAGATGCCACCCTTCATCATCTATATATTTATATATTCAAAGAGGCATAAAAAAATTAAGCAACAGTGTATAGTTTAGACAACATTCCTCCCCATATCCAAATCCTTGCACCAATTGGTTAAAAGGAATATGTTGAGTTGTTTTTTTAAAGTAATCCTTTAAAAAAAAAAAAACCTCCATAGATAGTCCTGCTACTTAAAAAAAAAACAAGTGACTTCCTCTCAAAAAAACCATTTGATTGACTTAAGCTTCCTTGTGCAATTCTATTGATGCATTTATTTATTAATGCATGAATGAGAAAAGAATCAGAGCCTTTATACTTCTCTGGCATTTAATTCTGAGGCTGATCTGTCAACTCTTGTTCTATTGATAGCATTCTAATGCTTAGCACTTAGCTTTTCTTCCCAGTCCTCCAGATTTCTATAGCCTTGCCTTTATTTTTGTCTGTATTTTCTCTTCCAAAGAGATTAGCCCTGATTCTAAGTTGGCAGTACTGTACTTCCAACTTTAAAACTGATCTTTTAAATACTTTTGCACCAAAAAGTGTGTGTGAGAGAGAGAGGGGTGGGAACCCTTTCTTCCACGTTTGCCCCGAGTGAACAATTTGCATAGAATGAGAGGCTTTAATAAGTAAGTTCTAGTTGTTATTATTACCATTTATGCTAGCCTGGACTGACACTTGTTGAATACAAGAATTTTGCAAAGAATAAAATGCCAGCAGTTGCCACAAACATTCCACCAGAACTTCAATGCAAAAGAGAGAGAAGCCATTTTGATGTAAACGAACACAGAAATTTCAAATGTATCAATCACAGAATTTTCCTGCTGAAAAAGTGCATTTTGAGAGAAAAGAGGGATTTGTTCTGTAAATTTTATTTGCAGTTCAAGTAAAAAAAAAAATCCAAGCTTGTCCTTCCTTTACAACAAAACATGGCTGATTGAAACAAAGCTGTCATAAGAATTCCAGCTGTCCTTAAAGCTATGATTGGCATCTTTCTTTTGGGGGAGACGGGCTGTTATGTCATGATTTCTAAAAACTTTCCAAAAAGTTTTCCAAAAAGTTTTTCCGCATGCTGGTTGGGAATTCTGGGAGTTGAAGCCCACACATTTTAAGGTAGCTGAGGTTGAGAAACGCTGGGCTAGAGAACTGTACTCTGGGCTTTGCAAAGAAAAGAAAAAAATGGGTGGAGGAGAGTCCATTTTTTAAAAAAAGTTTAAAGGAGTAAAATAAGTGCCTTGATTAACCTCTTAAACCCAACCCAGTCTCCAAAAAAGAATGAATACAGAGATGATAGATAGATAGATAGATAGATAGATAGATAGATAGATAGAT
>NW_020769315.1:29388436-29424203 GCF_900518735.1 Pseudonaja textilis | reverse complement strand
AGATGATAGATAGATAGATAGATAGATAGATAGATAGATAGATAGATAGATAGATAGATAGTAAAGAGAGAGAGAGATTGATGAGAAATGAGAGATGGCTGATAGATGGATGGATGAATAGATAAATAGATGATAGGTAGATAGATAGATAGATAAATAGATGATAGGTAGATAGATAGATAGATATTTTCTCTCCCTACTCTGGGTCTACCAAAACCATGCCTCAATTGCCTCAGAGAATGATTTCAGTTGGTGCTGGGGTAATTAAAATCTCCCTTTACTACTATGGTGTGTGCTTCTGAGCCCCTTGGCCATCTGATTTTCAAAGAGTTATCCTATAGAAAACACTAACAGACATGTGCTAATACTTTCTTTAGCCCTTCTTTTTCACACAGATGCTTTTGGCACATTTCCCTCCTTTGACGTATTAGCTCCCTACTAGCAATGGCTTTCACTTGTTTGCATATAGCTAACCTTAGGCATGAAAACTGGCTGGGTGACTTTGATCCAGTCATTCTCTCTTAGCCCAACTCACCTCACAAAGTGGTTGTTGTGAGGAAAATAGAAGGAGGAAGGTCTGTTGGATATGTTCACCACCTTGAGTTATTGATAAAAAATAATAATAAAGGGTGGATAAATAAAATAAAATATAAAATAATAAAATAAAATATAACCTGTACCTGACACCCAGATGGAAATAATAGAGTGATCTGTGAACTGTGTGTTCTATATTAGCATACTCCAAACCCTGAATCCTGATTGGTCCACACGGACCGCAACCTGATTGGCCAGCTAAACGGCCGTGATTGGTACGCTAAGAATCAACCGCGAATGGCCGAGCCAATCACGGGAGATTCAAAGCCCTGTCATTGGCCGCCAAGCCATGAGCAATTCCTATATGAAGGGTTGCCGCGGCTCACAGGTCTTGTATATACCAAATAAAGAGCTAAATGAACACTTTTGGTCTCGCGTCTCTGTGGGGACCAATCTACCCGATCTAACACTGGCGACGAGGTTGGGATGGTGAGACAAGAGACCAACCAAGCACATGGCGAAACGGCACAAGACCACCGACAAAATGACCAGCAGCACCTCACCACCTGCACCCTTCAACCAGGCTGCCGAGGATTGGGAATCCTACATTGACCAATTCCTAATGTTCCTGGAAAGCAGAAATCTAAAAGATGCCAACAGACAGAAAAAAAAGGGCCGTATTCCTGACACACTGCAGGCCTGCAGTGTTCAAGATGGCTAAAGCCCTAGCCAAACCCGATGACGTGAAGGCGATGGACTGGGCTGACCTCGAACCATTGCTGTGGAACCACTATGCCCCCGCTGTGCTTACTCTCATCAGAAGGCACAAATTTTACCAGCAGGACCAGAGAGAGGGTGAGAGCATCAGTGACTTTGTGGCTGTGCTGATGGACCTCGGAGGCATGTGTGGGTTCACCAACATGGACGAGGCCCTGCGAGACCGCATCGTCCTTGGGGTCAAGGACCCCATTCTGCAGAGTCGGCTAATGGCAAGGGCAGACATCTCCCTCACCGAAGCCATCTCCGAGGCAACTGCAGCTGAAGCAACCAAGAAATCGGTGGCTTGGATGCGGCTGGTGAATGCAGCAGACTGACCAGCAGCCATCGAGACACCCCCGGCACCAGAGAAGCACACGGAGACCAGCCACCGAGCAACCACCACCACTACCATGGTGACATCGACTCCCTCTCCGACACCAAAGATGAGGAGGAAGAAATCCACCGACTCCAGGTGGAACGTGACCAGCAGAGAAGTCATAAGTCGGGGTTCCAGTATGCTGGCTGTGGAGGTGATCACCCCCGCTCAGAATGCCATTTCCTCGATGCGATCTGTCGGCAATGCGACAAGTGGGGGCACATCGCCAAGGTATGCTGGAATAAGCGGAACTACAGCCCCTGACAATGAGATGGCAGCCCCTGGCGATGAGACAGCACCCCCCCCCCCAGAGCCAGAGACCGCCACACCAAGAGCCGATGGAGCCGTGACAGCCGGAGCAAGTGGCTCAGCGAGGCGGGGCGGAGAGAGGAAACCCATCAGACAGTCGTCATCGGCCACTCCTCGACCATCGATGCCTGGAAGGTGCACATGGAGGTAGGCATCAAGGATCAACCATGTGAGATGGAGGTGGATTCTGGATCCTGCCTCTCCATGGTTTCCTGGCGCACAATCAAATGCCTGGTGCCTACCATCCGCCCCCATGAGCTGGAGAACCAAAAGCTGACTCTAAAGGACTATCAGGGAAACCATATCCCTGTAGTCGGGACTGGACATTTCAAGATAACCTTTAAAGGGCATACCGAGGTGCTACCGCTCACCATCATGGACAGAGACCGCCCAAGCCTGCTGGGCTACAGTGGTTCACACCGCTGGGAATCGAGGTGACGGGCATCCACCATGTCGACAAGGCAGACTGGGAAGCAACGCTCATGAGGGACTTCCAAGAGGTCTTCGATGACACCCTAGGCAAGTACTGGGGGTCCCCAATCTCTTTCAATCTAGACCCAAACGTTGCCCCAATCTGCCTTAAACCGCAGCAAGTGCCATTCACGCTCAAGCCCAAGATCGATGAGCAGTTAGACAAGCTCATCTCACAGGGGTTTTTAGAGCCGATTGACCATGACCGATGGGAGACCCCCATAGTCACCCCCATCAAGCCAGATGGGTCCGTAAGGATTCGCGGTGACTACAAGGCCACCCTCAACCACGCACTGCAGCAGAGTGCCTACCCCATCCCAGTAGTACAGCACCTCCTGCACTCACTGGGGGGAGGCCGGGTCTTCGCGAAGCTCGACCTGGCACAAGCCTACCAGCAGCTGCCGGTCGATGCTACAACTGCAGAGGCGCAAACTATCGTAACCCACCAAGGGGCATTCCGATGTAACAGACTCCAATACCCGATCTAACACTGTGGGAATGAACAGCCTGACATAAGGAATGTGGCAAACCAACTTAATGGAATTTTGTAAAGCTGCCTTTCTGCCAGCTTTCTAATACACAATATGATGACCAGACAGTCAAACGTTACCCAAAAGTTTTAATAAGGTAACATTCTGCCAGTCTAAGCAATTAATTTTCCTGAATAGCAAAAAGTTGAAATAACCTACTGGATTTAATTTCATAGGTCTTATGGCTGATTGCCAAAAACTGCTGTCTTTTTTATAAAAAAAAAAAACCATAACTATTGCTCACATTATCCTCTAACTGAAATGCCTTATAAAAAAACCTCTTATCCTAAAAGTCCACTGAACAAAGGCTCAAAATATAGATGGACACTTGCTGAAACTTACACATATACCACCAGATGGTTAGCATTTGGCCTGGAATTTTATACAAGCATTTCAAGAACTGCTGACCTAAAAGTTTTCTTAGTGAGAACTTTTAGGTTGAACTTTGGGGATTGTGTGTGCTATGGAACTGAAGGAGAGAGAGAGGGAATTATTCCAAATTATACAAAGGAACCATTGAACAATTAATTAGTTTGGGCACTTTGAAATCACAGTCACTTGAATATCTTATTAAGTTTCTCCTTAGTGATCCATTAAAGCCTCTCTCCTACTAATCTGAACCCAAATCTGACTGTACCCTCAATATACAATATTTTGCAGCATTTTTGCACATTTATGTGTGCGCTCTGAGAGTATACAATTTCAGTGGGATTTGGAAGAATATTCCTGATGGGTTTTCAGACACAAAAGTAGAACTTGTTTTGCAATTCAGTTTAGGAAAAAATATCTGATTATTAATTGAGGGACAAATGTCTATGGAGTGTCTCAATCATACAGGTCATGATTGTCCCAAGAGTACTTTGGACAATCCCAAAGGCAACTGAACTTTCTTGGTTGTTTTTTTTATCTTTGAAAACATTTTGCTTCTCATCCAAGAATTCTTCAGTTCTGAATGAAGAGTGAAACAGTTTCAAAGAAAAAAAACAAGGTGGTCCAGTTACCTTTTGAAAAAGCATCTTTGGGATATTTGAGGAACAGCAGGTTTCATAACATATTTTCACAAAGGAAATGAGAGAGAGGAGCTCTATCAATTCTGCATTGCTGAAGATACTGGCTGCATATTTTGATTTATGCACACAGATTAAAAGATCCTTGGACATTCTTTCTAAGGCACATATCTTTCCAGAAGTTTCTGCAATCTTTTTTTCTTTTTTTTTTAAAAAAAAAGAGCAAGAAAGAAAATGCACATTTGTTTCCTATTCATAGGCACATGGTGTGCAGGCATTTTGCCCAGGCAGTAATTATGTTACGGGTAATCTATCGTGTTTTCTAAGCAACCTTAAATGTGCTACATTTTGTACCTGGGAACATATGGTACAAGGTTAGCTAGGTATTCTGTGGGCTTCGCGTGGTTCAGAAATACAACATCGATATTTTCACCTGTGTAAATAACTTGCTTAGTGCTCTGCTATGATGTGAAAGTGATGCCTGCAAGTCAGAGAAGTAGAGAGGCAGAAAGAGAGTGAGAGAAATGGAAGTTCCTTTGCGTGGGTGCTTTTGCCGCTGCTGTGTTGTATGGTGGGGGTGGGGTGGGGGGACTCAAAGCACACATACGAACAGAGGCCAAACCCAGCTAACTTCTACACTGTAAATTTCGGCCTGCGATATTGTACAGCTCAGAGCTGCAGCATGCCAAACACGCAGTGCCCCCTAGTTTAAAAAACAGCCATCCCAAATCCCATCCCAAAGCATTAAATTATTTTATACAATGCTGAGGTCGCTTCCAGGGAGAGAAAAACTTCAGGATTTACAGGGGTTCAAAAATCCACTTCTCTAGAAAATCCCGTGGGGGAGAATTTCCTATTCCTCCCCTCGCTTTACTTTCCCGCTCTTTGTTTTCCCTACGGAAGCCTCACCACCCCTTCCCGCCTGGTTCAATCTTCTCATACAGGTAAATACCCAGCTTCCATGATCGGTACAATTGGTCCATCTCCAGTGGGTTACTTGCAAGGGGCTCCCCCCCCCATGCCCTCATATCTTTATGCATCTGGAGTTTTGTTTTTTTTAACTTGGTTCCCCAAACCCTTTTTCTGGTTGCCAACTGTATCCTGTATAACTGTATCCTGCTGAGCTGGGTTCTTCCCCCCCACCTCCCCAAATTTCACAAAGTGAGTGAAAAGGGGGATTTGTTTTTCTCACGCACAGAGTTGGCAGAAAGCAAAAGCGGGGTGAGAGATGCTGCTACTTTCTCCACAAAGTCAACTAATCAGAATAGACCTGGGAGAGACCTTGGAGTTCTTCCAGTCCAATTCCCTGTCCTAGGCCATTTCTAAGGTGGCCAACCGTCTTCCTTTAGGGAGGACAGTCCTCCTTTTGTAAGTTCTGTCCTCTCTCGAAAAAGTGTCCTCCTGCATGTCCTCCTTTTTGATATTTGAAGACTATTCTGTTAATCTCCATATTTGATCGATGCCGATCTGATCCGTTGTGTTGTGATGTGACGTATTTGTATTTGACATGACGATTCGTCAAGGCTCGGTACAGTGCGGCGAGACGCGAATATGGGACACATGCTCTCCATGCAGGAGAATTGTTTTGAGAGAGTGTGCTGCATGCAAGAGTGCACTGTGCACAAGAGTGTGCCATGTGCAAGAGTGTGCCATGTGCAAGAGCGCGCCACACGCAAGAGTGCGCCATGCACAAGTGGCTTTGTTTTTCTTCAATTTATTTGTGTCCTCCTTTTCATTGTAAAAAAGTTGGTCACCTTACCATTTCAGACAGATCTTCTTAAAACAGGGCTGACTTAACGCATGGGCCCGATGAGCACTTGCCCGTGGGCCCCACGAGCATAGGGGCTCCATACTAATCAATATATGTTAACCCTTCAATGCACCTTGTATCATATAAATACAGCAACATATTTATTACATATTTATTTGTTGGAAATGCCAATAAAATAAATATATGTTTAATTTTATCGACCATTTACATTTTTATTCCTGTGAGTAGTTGTTGTAGGGGCCCAGTACACTGCTTTGCCTGGGGCCCATAATGCTATTAAGACAGCCCTGTCTTAAAAACCTCCAGTGATGAAGCACCCACAACTTCTGAAGGCAAAGCTGTTCCACTAGTTAATTGTCCTCACTATTCGGAAGTTTCGCCTGAATTCCAGGTTGCTTCTCTCCTTAATTTATCTCCATTGTTTCTTGGCTTGCATTCCAGTGCTTTGGAAATAACCTCTTCTTTGTGGCAGCCCCTCATATATTGGAACAGTACTATCATGTCAATCCTAGTCCTTCTTTTCTTTAGTCTATCCATGCTCAATTCCTGCAACCATCCTTCAAGTGAACAAAACCAATTTTTTTAAACCACAGGCTTTGGAAAAGACAAAGACATACGAAAAAAAAAAACCTCTTTGGTTTTCAGAACCCCATTTAGCTAGCCTTAGTGGTGGAAGAGATGCCTCAGATACATAAAACTTCAGAGCCTGAGGGACCCACAAAGTGGACGAAGCAAAGAGATTTATGGCCCTTTTCTAGTGGACTGCATTACAAGAGGCTGGTGCCCTTTGCACATGGGAACCTCAAGTGAATAGAGAGAATTTCCTGCTCGTCTGGTAGAGATCAAAGAGAGGTGAAGTGTAATAGAAGAAGGCAAAAGGCATAGATGCTCATCATGTGTTCCTTAGCAGATGAGGGAGTGAGGGGAGGCAGCAAGAATAGAGGGTGGGAAAAGAGTCTGTTTGAAGGATGTTTGGGGATGGGTTGAGAATTAAGAAATTGGGATAGAATTTAATGGACTGGAGTGTGATTCTCCAGTACGATGGACAATCCATGTGATCTTTGGAGTTGATTATCGATTAAGCGCCATCAAGCCATTTTCCACTCCTAGGGACCATAAAGATTTTTTTTCCCTCCACAATAGCTTTGAAGTTGAAGAACTTTACTACGGGATTCATACCCCACCTCAATCCAGTGGGACTGTATAAAGTTTTCAGGATATATAATAAAATATGATCATACTAATGCAATCATATAAGAATATAAACAGGATATAAATAGTTCACCCATTTGGGCTCTGCCTTCCTTGTCCTAGGCAGGCTTGGATTTTCAATCCCATCACCTCTAATTCAGCAGGTTGAATGACCAGAAAATAATTGGATGTAGAGCCTGGAATTCTGAAAGTCATCAGATTAGGGAACACTGATGAGGGTTCTTCTTGGGATGTTTTTAAATGCCTAACTATACCATGGTCTTGTATTAATTAGTATACAAGAGGATTTAGACACTCTGTGCTCTAGCAGTGATTAATATTGTGTTATGGGCTGAAGAGTAATCTTCAGCAGGAAGAAGAAGAGTCACAAGTAAGGCAATAGTCAGACAAAGTCCAAGGCAGAAATATAATTTGAGAAAGCATTTGAGGCTTGACTCTTGCTAATTCTCCTGAAGATTAAGGGGGCAGAAAAGTATATTCAGACCCTATTATTTTCTTCTTCTTTTTTTAAAAAATAATAATAATTAATTTTCTATTTAACTACATTTCTTAGTGCTTGATAGACATCATGTTGTCTGGGTTTTTACTTTGCTTAACAATACAAATGCCATTCTTACTCTCCACCCCTTTTTTCCAACCACTGGTAAAATAAGTTCCACGTTTGATAATATTCTGTGTCTTCTTTCTGTTTGATTTTCAATGTAAGTCTGTCCATTTCTGCACAATCTAGTTAGCATTTTCTTAATTATCTATTCATCTTGCGGTGTTGCCTCATCTTCCCAATGTTGTGAGAAGATAATCCTTGCTGCTGTTAAAATATGTAATACTAAACACATACTCTTTTTTTTAATTCAATTTTTTCTGATATCATCCCTACTAAAAACAATTCAGGTTTAAAATCTACATGTTAATATAATATTTAAAATCTACATGTTAATATAAAATATTTGCCCAAAATGTTTTTGTTTTAGCACAAGTCCACCACATATGATAAAATGTGCCTGTCTTTTGATTACATTTCCAACATTTGCTAGTTTACTTTACTTTACTGTCATTGCACCTCATACAATGAAATCAAACACCATCTTCAGTGCATATCATGACCATGAAAATAAACATAAATACACATCCTTCACACTCCACACATTGAACCAAAAAACCCCAACACTACACCAACACAGCACTATACAGTAGAATTCAAAAGAGCTACTGCCCTGGGATAGAAGCTGTTTTTCAGCCTATTTGTGCTTGTTTTTAATATTCTGTACCGTCTGCCAGATGGTAATAGTTCAAAAAAAAGGGTGCCCAGGATGAGATGGATCTTGGAGAATGTTTAAATATTTTTAAACATTTTAGCTAAATGTTAGCAGGTGGTAAATGCCATCTATAAAACATTTTTAAAGGCGGGGGAGGGAAGCATATTCAAGCCCTATTATTTTCTCACAGACGTTTCATTACCTAAACTTGGTAGCATCACCAGTGCTAGTAAGGAGTGCAGTTTGCTGTCAGTTTATAGTGGCTTACCCTATCAGTATTGGAGGTTGGGATGTTGGGATGTGCTTTGGTTGGGATGTTGGACAAACTAGCCACCAATAGACAATTGAATAATAGAATTGGAAGGGACCTTGGAGGTCTTCTAGTCCAACTCCCTGCTCAGGCAGGAAACCCTATACCAGTGGTGGCAAACCTATGGCACGTGTGCCAGAGGTGGCACACAGAATCCTCTCTGTGGACATGTATGCCATCGCCCTAGCTCAGCGCCACCATATTTCTCCATGGTATTTCTCTCCGTCATTTGCAGGGAAGCAGTAGTTTCCCAGAAAAGAAGCTCATGAAAGAAAAAGATCTCACCTCTTGCAGAGCTGCTGGTGTTGGGATATCTTGCCTCCCACTGGCCAGCTGGTCTTCAGGTGTCTGCCATGCATGCATGCGTGTGTGCATGTGCATGCATCCACAAGCCCACGCACCTTGCAGTTGCGGCATGCTGTTTGGGCACTTTGGGCCCTCAGTGCCTAAAAGGTTCACCATCACTGCCCTATACTATTTTAGACAAATAGTTGTTAATGACATTAACAACATCTCTAGACTATGCAAAAGAGACAATCAACCAGCCAAAATGTTTGGTTGAAAATGTCCCAAGCACCTCTCCACCAGCAATCAGCACCCAGATCAGGATAGATTAACTCCAAAGTTAACATCAGACCAACAATCAAATAAACAATACCCCAATTAAGAAACTTCCAAAGAAGCCAATAGTAAATGCTCTGTCCTATATTTGGGGGGAAAAAAATCAGAAAATAAAATACAGGCTGAATAGCCAAGACCTTTTTGATGATCCGAACTCTGATCATGGATCTTGGAGTACTCATCTGAAATGACCTAAGTGCTAGAGCCCACTGTAACTACTTAGCCAAAAAGACATTAAGAGTTGTTAACCTAATCTTATGTAGCTTTTTCTCTGGGAATATTACACTAATAACTAAAGCATACAAAACATTTGCTAGACCAATACTTGAATACAGCTCATCAGTCTGGAACCCACATTACATATCTGATATTAACACAGTTGAGAAAGTTCAGAAATATTTCACAAGAAGAGTTCTCCACTCCTCTACTCATTGCAGAATACCTTATGACACCAGACTCGAAATTCTAGACCTAGACAACCTAGAACTACGCCGCCTTCGGTCCAATCTAAGTATAATATATAAAATCATACATTGCAATGTCCTACCTGTCAATGAATACTTCAGCTTCAACCATAACAACATAAGAGCAAACAATAGATACAAAGTCAAGGTTAATTGCACCAAACTTGATTGCAGGAAATACGACTTCAGCAACAGAGTGGTCAATGTCTGGAATACTTTACCTGACTCTGGGGTTTCTTCCCCAAATCCCAAAAACTTTAACCTTAGACTGTCTACTATTGACCTCACCCCTTTCCTAAGAGGTCTGTAGGAAGTGTGCATAAGCACACCAATCGTGCCTACCATCCTTGTCCTATTGTTTCTTTCATATTTTATTTTTCTTATATGTATCCATGTATTCATAACTATGTTTTTACTTATACCTATTATTTTGTAAGCAATTGACAAATAAAATAAAAAATAAACAGCCCAACCAAAGACTGCCCCCACCAACACTTACAGGGCAAGCCACTAGAATATAAACTGACAGCAACTCACACTTCTTACTTGCACAGATGACGTTACCTAGTTCGGATAGTGAAACGTCTGCAAGAAAACAAGCAAGCAAGCTCAGAGAGCACCAATCCAGCAGCTTGATAATTTTGCAATTGCCAAATCTGGGTCACTGTGTACATTTTGACAGGCTCCAGTGTTTGGGAGAGAGGTTACCTAACAATTCTTCACCATGGACTGAATTCTGCTAGCTGAAAGAAAGCATTTCAGTAGCTTATGACAAAGTCTCATATCTTGTGGTTAAATCCTTCTTTTGAAACCAACTGGAGCTTTGCCCAATTAGTCCTGAGTAAAAGCTGTTGTACTTGAAGATGGTAAATTTCCATCAGAAAAGCGCCTTGGCATACATTACATGAAAGCAACAATTGAGCATTTTGGATTAGGAAGGATTTACTTCCCCAGACTTCCAAATCTATCTGGGGAGCTCCAATCACGAGAGTTCCTGAAGAGGACTCCTGGGCTCCACAAGTTACCTTACGATAATTCTATGCCAGTCTTGTTTGGAGTTTGGCCAGCTGCCAGAAACCTGAATCACCCTTTCCTGCAGTCTGTATACAGGATGCTTCAGATAAGGTGGGTTTCTACCGGTTCTGTCCACCTCTGTAGAACCGGTAGCTCTGAAGAGCAACAGATATAGAACCAGTTCTATGTCTGCTGATGTTTTTGCCCACCCACCCACCCAGGCTCTTACCTGATCTTTATTTCCTGTTTTTTCAACTTCAGCTGCCAAATGAGGCACAGCTGCAGTTAGAAAAGAGAGCTGTTTCAAAGGCTGCATCTCTGCAGGCAGTTGCTGATGACGATTTACAGGCGCACGGCTCGCAGCCTGCAGGGAAGCTCATAAATCCCGAACCGGTAGTTAACCCTGTCGTATCCCACCCCTGGGCGGGAGGCCTATGAGAGAGCCAGCCAAAGATGACGTGCTTAACACATTTTTTACTTTGTTTCCTCCATATGCCTATTTCCATTCATTTCCTCCTCTGCTTTTTCATCTAATAGTTTTGTAGTTATTTTCTCTTTATTCTCTAGTAAGTTTCACTTCTTTCCTTCTTCTTTGCTCCTTTTTTCCTCACATGATCATACAATCGTCCATCACACAGAAGGAAATGGCTAGAATAAATACTCAGCACCTTCTTTTCTTCCACTGATCAAACTAACTTTGGTGCCTGATCAGAAGCAATCTGTTATTAAGGAAAAACTTCCTAACAGTCAGGATAATTAAGCAGTGGAACAGCTTCCCTTCAGAAGTTGTGGGAGCTTTTTAAGAAGAGAATGGACAGTCATTTGTCTGAAATGGTATAGGTTCTCCTGCTTGAGCTAGGGGCTGGACTAGAAGACCTCCAAGGTCCCTTCCAGCTCTATTCTGATTCCAGCGAGACTTCTCTCCGATGGCAAGTAAACTTAACTAAACCAGTTCTTAGCTAACAGAATAGACTTTGTACATTTGTAGATGCCCTTTGAAGGCAACCACATTTTTTTGTGTCAGAAGACCTGCCAGCTCTTCCTTCCTGCAGCCTTCACTGGAACACATCCCTAGCGAAACCAAATCCTCCCACACAAAGGAAACCACAAAATGCTTCTTGGCTGATGTTGTGTAATGGAATGCAGAGCAAGCAATCCTCTAAACAGGCTTGTCTAAATAGCTTCAATAAACCATTAGGGCTTTTATCTCTAAAGAAAAAAAAAATACTTTGTGGAAATGAGCCGAAACTTCAGGGTCTCTATTCACAATTGTTATATGCGACAAGTTCTACCCATAGGCATAAAGTTCAACTCTATATAAACGCATAGGAGCATAGATACAGTGACTTATGACTGTTTTTCACACTTACGACTGTTGCAGCATCCATGACATGATCAAAATTCAGATGCTTAGCCAGTGACTCAGATTTATGACCGTTGCAATGTCCCTGGGTCATGTGATCCCCTTTTGTTTTTGTTTTGTTTTTGAAAATTTTATTGATTTTTAAAAACAAATCTTAACAAACAAAACATAAAACATCTTTTTTGAAAGTGGCATAATCCCGGGTTACATCTCTTCATACAGACACAAATTAAAATTCATGCTCATTTTTATATTCCATTCCGTATCTTATTACTATTCTATATTTTCTATATAGCTTCTCCCCTCTTTTAACTTTCTTAATTTTATTTTATTTATTTCATCTCAATTCAAATCATTATACTTATATTCTTTGTCTGTCCTGTTTCAACTGTCTACTATCTTTTCTCATTGAACAAAATTTCTCCTGTAATTACTGATTGGAGTATGACGCCTTTATATCTTTCCCCTAAAATTATAACACTTAATATAATATGTAACTTCCGTTCGGATTCTGCTTGGTACATTCTAAAACTACACACTGTATTTTAAAAAAAGAAAAAATTATAAATGTATAATATAATTAAAACAACATTCCATTCCAATTCAATTCTATCATTAATATTAATATTCATTTAAATCTTAATGTTTTACACATTACTCTTCAGATAAGTATCATACTTCTATGAGAACACTTATAAACTTTCCATAGTTAATTCCCCCCACTTCACTTATATTTTATAAAACATTGAATAATTAAAATGTTCCCGTTCCTTCCTAATTCAATTCTCTCATTTATTTTATTTCATTTATTTTATTCATAAAAATTTCACTAAATTACACTGACTATTTTATCCCACTTTTTAATCATACGTTGTTTCCAATTTTCTAACATTATTTCTATTACGAATATAACAATACAATCTTATGTACCTTCACAGAATCCCTTTTTCAGTTAGATTTTCACCCATTATCTCTGAATAAGTCCTGTTTCTTTACATCTTGCTCCAAACCTTTGTAGCTTCTCTTTGTTTCCTTCTTCCCTTTCTTCTTCTCTCTCCCCTTTTTACCCCCCTGTCTCTCCACCTCCATTTCCCTCTTCTGTGTTCCCCTTTTGTGTTGCTTTCCAACTTTATATCCACTTTTCAAATTATTTTTCCCTTTTTTGGCTGTTTTTTAAGTCTTAAATTCTCCATTCTCTTTCCCCCCCTTTCCCCTTTCTTCCCCAAATAGAGTTACTTGTTCATTAAAGATGGCTTCTTCTTTGTCCCAATCTTCTAGTTGTGCAATCTTTTCTTGTTGTTTCTCATAGGTGCAAATCGCCATTTCTAAGAATTGAAAAACGGAGCCAAAGAAGCCCTTCCCTTCTTGTGTCTCTTCTTTATATTTTTAAATTTTCATTTTCAGTTCATCCGAAAGTAATGCCATTGTAGATTTTTTTTTAAAACAGCCACCCAATTGTTTTTAGTCATTCAAATATAATATCCAAATTCCCAAAGTCACCAAGCAATCCAAATACACACAAGCTGTTTCTTTTTACACTTTCTTCTTTCTTCACTTTCTCTTCCTGGGGTTACTATTTAGTTACAAAGTTCCAGTTAGAACGTATCTTTTAGAAGTCTTATTGAGATTTTACTTTAGATTCAAGTCCAGGCAGTCTCCTCCTTCCAAATCCTGCCCTTATTCTTTTCCTCTCCCTTCCTCCTTATAGAAAAAAAGGTTTTTTAAGTGTCCAGAAATCTTTATTGTCCCTTTGGCATTTAATTACATTTTCAGCTTAATTACCTGTTAGTGCCAAAGTGGATTTTTCCGATTTCTTATTCAGCTCTCTTTGTTGTCAATGTGAGGAAAGAGAGTGAAGGAAAAAAAAACTTTCCCTTTTCACTTTCTTTCGCTGCTTCCGACTCTTCTTTGGGAGCGATGTTATCTTTTATAAAATTTCAATTCCAGGGTACCTTAGTTGTTGCTTTTTATCCCGGTCAGCCAAAACTTTCACTTCTTATCTTCCTCCTGCACTTTCTTTTCTGGTTGAGTTCTTCTTTGAGGAGGCCATTCCTACCGCCTTCGGGAAAGGGAGTTTGGCCAGCTGAGGAGGAGAAATGTGGCTCCCCTCGACCCTGCTGGCGATCTCCCCCCTCTCACCACCTCTACGGGGTGTCTTAGCCCCGAAGCCAGCTGGCTTGGGGCGCTCCAGCGGCGAGCCCAGGCAGAAAACGCGCACGATCACGGATTCCTGCCTGCCGCTGAAGCCCTGCAAACCGGAAGTTTTCATTTGATCCCCTTTTGTGACCTTCTGACAAAAGTCAATGGGGAAGCCAAATTCGCTTAACAATCATCTTACTAATTTAACAGGTGCAATGATTCACTTAACAACTGTGGCAAACAAGGTTGTGAAATGAGACAAAACTCACTTAACAAATGCCTCACTTAGCAACATAAAATGTGGGCTCAATTGTGGTCATAAGTTGAGGACTACCTGCAGTGATAGATGCATGGGCTGTATGATAGTTTTCTGGAATCTAAGTTTGAAAACAATTTTGGGCATCCCTACGTGCTGCATGTTTGTTAACTTGTTGTTGAATGAACCAATTTTCTGGACTGACAAAATATGTTTGACCGTAAGCACAACATATGAAGTCACAAATCACACAAGCTAAGTTTAATACTAAACTAGGTTAGCATGCAGTTTGAATGCAGTCACTGTTTCACTGACTGGGCAAAGCACTGTGTTGTGTTTTTGGCTGTCAGGTCTTTACCATCTTGTGTTTCATAAGTAAAGTTAAAATGGCAATACTATACAGCAGGGGTCCCCAATCTTGGCAACTTTAAGACTTCTGGACTTCAAGTCCAGAAGTCTTAAAGTTGCCAAGTTTCGAGACCTCTGCTGTACAGCACCGAAATGTTTGGTTAAAGATATAACTCCAGTGCTGGCTATATAATTTCTAATGATCAGACCAGCCAGATATTTCTCTTGTGATTAACAAGACCTGACAAGATTGAGCTGAATACCAAGGGTTGCTGCTGAGAACCCATTTTTAATCCTAAAGAATAAGTACATCCTATACAAAATTGCTCCCTAAACTGAAGCTTTCCAAATGTGTTGGCTTCAACCCCCATTGTTTGTGAGGGATAAAATAGAATGTTTTTTAAAAAAAATATTCATGACAATTTTTAAATTTCTTTTTTTATTGATTGATTTGATTTGTCAATGGCTTATAAGATAATAGGTATGTGTAAACATGAGTAAGACTACAGGAAATAGGTACAAATAAATGAGGGCAATAGGACAGGGACGATAGGAATGATTGTGCACTTATGCACGCCCCTTACAGACCTCTTAGGAATGGGGTGAGGTCAATAGTGGATAGTTTAAGGTTAAAGGAGTGGGGGTTAGAGGATGTAACAACAGAGTCAGGTAGCGCATTCCGGGCATTGACCACTCTGTTACTGAAGTCATATTTTCTGCAATCAAGTTTGAAGCAGTTAACATTGAATTTGTATCTGTTGTGTGCTCTTATATTGTTGTGGTTGAAGCTGATGTAGTCATTGACTGGTAGGACATTGTAGCAGATAATTTTGTGTACTACGCTTAATTCCAACCATAGGCGGCATAGTTCTAGGTTGTCCAAGCCCAAAATTTCAAGCCTGGTGATATAGGGTATTCTATTGTGAGCAGAGGAGTTTAGTACTCTTCTTGTTAAATACTTCTGGACTCGCTCAATTATATTACTGTCCAATATACAGTGCAGATTACAGACAGATATTCCAGAGCTGTATTCGAGTATTGGTCTAGCAAAGGTTTTGTATGCCCTAGTTAGCAATTCTATATTTCCAGAGGAGAAGCTTCATAAGATTGGATTTACAACTCTTAATGCCTTTTTGGCAATGCTGTTACAGTGAGCTCTGGTGCTTAGGTCTTAGTTATGAGTACTCCAAGGTCCTTGACAGAGTGAGAGTCATCAATGAGGTCATATCTGCCTAGCTTGCATTTGGTGTACTGATTTTTTTTAACCAATGTGTAGGATAGTGCATTTGTTGGTCAAGATTTGGAGTTGCCAATTGTTTGACCATTCAAACACATAATCAAGGTCGCTTTGAAGGACAATAGCATTGTTGGTGGTGTTGAATAGTTTTACATCATCCGTGAAGAGGACGCAGTTGCTTATAAAGTGATTGCAAAGGTCATTTATATAGAGTATAAAGAGTGCAGGTCCTAGAATGCTGCCTTGGGGGACACCACTGTTAACTGGGGCAGGGTTTGATATAGCACTCCCTATTTTTACTATTTGTTGCCTGTTTGACAAGAACGCAGTAATCCACTTATGAAGGGATCCAGAAATGCCATAAGAGTTTAGTTTTAACAGTAGTTTGTCATGTACCACTGAATCAAAGGCTTTGCAGAAGTCTTTGCAGAAGTCTATGTAAATTGTGTCTATTGCTTTACCATGGTCAAGTAAAATAGTCCATATGTTTTTGCAGTGTAGGAGTTGTAGATTGCAGGACATTTTTTTCCTGAAACCAAATTGTTTTTTGAAGAGTAGGTTATTTGACTCTAAGTGGAGGGTGATGAGTTGGTTAATGATTGATTCCATGACTTTGCACATGACCCAACACAGTGACACAACACAGTGAGATTGCTGGGAACACATATAGTGTTCAGTTCTAGCATATCTTTGTAAGTGTGGGTGTTTGGGTCTCTGTGTGTTTATTCTTTGTGCATAGCTTGCAGTTTGAAAAAAGCCGATCCCTACTATAAGCACACTCATCTATTTAAGTCTGAAAAATATTGGATATACTTTTGTACATTTTTCAAATTAAGTGTAAGACTCATCCTTATTACACCCAGGTTTAAATCAAGCTATTTTTTAAATTTTAAAATGTATTGGAATCTGTGAGATCAAATAGGAAAAAGAGATTAGATCTATTCCATTTTAAGGAATGGGATAAGGAATGGAACGGAATAAGTGAGGTCTTCTTTAAGTTCAGGAAGGTTGCTGTGCAATGCTAAACAATCATTTTTCATTATTTGAGTGTCATGTTTGATTACCATCACTTGTTCCTACCCGTGGGTCCACAGATGTGGGATCCAGATGTGATTACTTGCTTTAACATCATACGGAGTAACAACAAAGTCTCCTTAACTGCATTTGTGTGAATACAGCCTCAAGCTAGAAACTTTACTGATAATAAACATCTTTTCTTTTCATATACAGATTTTTAGAAATGTGCCTTCCGATCTGAGTTGGATAATGACTGACGGTATCTTTATAAAGCAGCTAAAATTCTCCGAGTAATTTTTTATTGCTTTAACTAATTTATATCCCATTTTTCTCCTGGCAATTAATGCACAAGATTTCATTACAATGATGGAAAGGTCATCTGGGCTCTGATCAGCATTTAATATTCTAGGGATGGCAAACATGCAACTTTTGAAATGTTGCATCATTTCATCACTGGCTATGGTGGCTATTCAACAACTAGAAGCCACACAATCGCCACAAGATAATATTTTTCTAGAATACTTTGGTATCTTATACTTTTAAGATATACATTTTTATGTACTATATTCATTTAATCCAATATTTAAAGGACTTTGCGAAGACATAACCCTATGATTATGTCATTTTCAATAGTATTTGCTCAGCCATACATGGCAATTTTTTTCACATAGCTTAGTTGCAGGGCAATTTTTTTCACATAGCCTAGTTTCAGTGCTGGTTAGTGATTGGCTTGTGACAATTTCAAGCCAGTTCCTTATACAACTACATTTATTATCAGAGACAAATCGAAAATATTTTTAATAGAATATGAAGCTAGAATATCTACTTTTTCAAAGGGCCTCTTTAATTCTGCTCATTATTTTGTTAAAAAAAAATTGCTTCCAGGAAATGATGGTACTTATGATTTAATAACAAGTGAGAGTCCAAAGCTAAAAAAAACCTAGAAAGAAGAACTCAAATTTTCCATGGAACTCCCTCATCTTCTGACTGAGCCCCAGGAAAAGTCAGCTTTGCTTGTAAATTTCATCTAGCTTTGCCAAGAAACATAAAGACATTGAATGTCAGAGGTTTTTTTTTAAAACCACCTCATTATTTAAAGATAATTATTAGAACTGTGCAAAGTACTTTGGATTCGTGATACTGAGGCTGCCCAATAAGAGTGGAATAACATAAATTCCCCTGCCAGGATAAATCATGTGATTTCTGGGCTGCAATCCAACAAAATGTGATGGCTTGGGGACCCAAAGGACCACACTAAGACCAAGTATAGCCGTCGTACGTGAGCCTAGAACCTGTTAGCATACTTTAAGGCTCTTCAGAAGTTTCCAGTCCATGTTGAGGAGAATCCTTGAGCTCAGGAAATGATTGAATCCGCTCTGATTTCCTCTGGGTCAGTCTAATTCACTCTGGTTGCAGCCTTCCATTACTGAGTTTTAAAATGTACCCTTTTGATCAAAACTTGATAAAATTTGGAAGGAAGCACATTCAGAGTCAAGGAAGCATGTTGCAGTTCTCTGAAACTGGTGCACACAGTTTTGAGCTATCTGTCTTTCAAATGCCTATAAATTATATTCACTGGAATCAAATCATAAATTAAAATGTACAAGAAAGCTATGTTGCTACGAAGAAATGAAGCATGACAAATTTCAGAGATCAGAGCTGTCAAGTTGAAGCAAGCTCCTTATTTTTTTTTTTTTTAAATTACTCATTGCTTTTTATTTTGAAACAATATAATTACATTTGCAGAGGAATTTGGATCCTATAGGGTTCAGAAAAGCATAGTTATGAGCTTTAATGTCTCTGCCTGACGGTGATAGAGCTGATCGTTGGAAGTTAATAGTAGACATATAAGAGATTAACTTGTTGCTCTTTCCACGAAGAGAGCAATCAATCACCCAGCCTTCAAAATGTCATCATACAACTGTTACGGACGTGATAACTAGAAAACAATGAAGTGTAGCAAACTAAGGGCCTTGTGCAAGATATCTACACTCTTCTTAAGAATATTATACAAGAGTTGCTCAGATTTTATAATAGTCATGTCAAACTGAATCCAATAGCACAGGGGTGTCAAACTCGCATTGTCACGGTGGTGTCACATGACCTATTGAGACTTTCCCCCCTTCGTTAAACCAGGTGGGGGCGGGGCCAGCATGTGACACATCCGGCCTGCGGGCCGTGAGTTTGACACACCTGCAATAGCACTTTCCTTGCTTTCCTTCACAACTCTGGAGTTTTACCTGAACAAACTGACTCCTTTTTTCTACTTTTTTGCATCTGTTGTAGAATTGCCATTTACAACAGAAACAAGCTAAGGATGAGGGTCTTTGGGGGACCAAATCTTTGGTCTTTGGTGGGTTAAATCAAATCAAATCAAGTTTATTACAGTCTAAAACCAGAGACAGGATGGGTTAAATCTATTCTTTTTATACTGGGTAAATAAAAATATGTTTAATCATTCCAAGTTGCCCTTAGACTCTTCACTTACCATATATGCCTTACACCTCTGTTTGACATTTTACAAGCTTCATCACATTCTGGCAGATTTCACTGTTTGAAATAGAAAAACAGTTTACACACATTTGCTGTTTTTCCTAACTATATTGAATGGGCAATAGAGGGATTCAGTTTTCTGAATCAAAATCCAGATTCAGACCTAAGATGAATCAATTTAATGCAATTAATTTTCAGTCACAAGCTAAATATTTTTTTCAGTGAACACATGCCTGATCAATATGAAATCGGAACATTTTTAGCAAGTTAAAAAGTTTTGTATGATCTGAAATGATTCTCTTGGGATCAGAATATCAATTCTCATTCTGGGTTGTTGTACATCTGAAATTTGTCTGCTACACTGATATTATAAAGGTAAGGTAGGATCAATATTTTTATAATAATAAAATGACATCTTCAGGGTATCTGAGGTTATGAATTTATCTTTAGTCCTAAATTACACTGGCTGTTAATGTACTTCTTACAAACCCATGATTTTGAAATTTATTGGAAATAATTGTTTCTCAGCAATAAACCTTTAGCTGTGCTTCGTGCTTAATGTTTCATAAAAATATACTTTAAAGATCAATGACTGCTATTTATAGTAAACCCTCATGCTGTCCTGATGCCTAAAAGCCTGTTATTTGTTTGATTTACTTTAAAATATATGTTCTGATTTTCTCTTCTCCATCTAAAGAAACTCCCAAAATAATAAATGATGTCCAAGATCAACCTACCCTTTTAGTTTTAGACAAAAAAAAAAAGATTTCATGTTATTTGTTCTGAGACCAAGGCAGATGCATAGTCACACCGCTGGGAGCCCAAAGGAGAGAAAAGTACCAGTAACTAAATTCAGAGACAGGAGTAGAAGTAACAAAAGTAACAAAAATACACAGATTAGCTCCTAGGGATCTACAAAGTAGCAGCATAAGAATTCAGACAAAGGCCGCCAGCCGACCCGCAGTGAGAGGCTCCCACCAGGGTCCAGGAATCCCGTCTTGAGCAGCTTCCCTTTCAGCTGCCTAGTGAAAAAAAAGCTACCTGGTCAAAAGAATCTGCCTGGTCTCAGGAGAGGAAAGCCGATGTGGGGAACGAACGAGCTGTGGGGTTTGTGGCAACTGCCAACTGCAAGCTTAGAAGCTACCCAACTGTGGGTGAGTGTCTCCCCTGGCTCCTTATAAATTGGTGGTGCATTTTTCAGTGGGAGGAAAGAGCAGGTAAACAGCTCGAAGATTTACTGTGGACCCGAGTCAGAAACAACTTAAAAAGTGAAGACTCCAGAGCGGAAGGGGTGAGTGCGGAGATTAAGCAGTAGCGGCTTAATTTGTTTTTTTACCCTGTAACTCTGGAAGTTAAATGGCAGCTTGAGAAAAGAGTGATTAAAGGAAAAAAAGGGAGGGACTAGACAAGAAGAAGAGGTGTGAAAAAGGTTTTTATTCAGGAAAACTGCCTTTTGAAACTGAGATTGATTGTGAATTCTGATGATGGAAGAACTGGAATGATGTCTACAGTCTCCCTTTAAATCAAATCACCAAAAATAATTCTAAACGGCTACCAATTGGGGAAAACAAAGGAGACTCACAGAGAACTGATAGTCTCCGTATAAATCACCCAGCTCCATTTAAACAACCCAACTGATTAGACAGCCTGAATTTAAATTCCCACTCAGCTGATTGGACAACCTCCACTAAACCCCGACCCAAATCTCATCCTTTCCAAACTCCAAAGTAGATGATTGGTGAGCTCATTCAAATCTATCAAACAGCAACGCTTCCTCTTTAAAACAAAACCAAAACCAAAACCAAAACAAAAAACAAAACAAAAAACGTGGCTTTAAGGAAAAACAAAGGAACTTTACACCACAAACATCCAATACTATACTACCTCCACTATTTCAGTACCTCGAGACCAAATATTTATAGATAATGCTTTGTCTATAATAGTTGATTTATCATATAATAGTATAATAATTAATTGTTAAATGACCACTAATTTACTGATTCATTGAACTGATAGAGATTTAATACTGTATCATTGATTGTCTAGTCTACTGATTGATTGATTGATTGATTCTTAGTAATAAGTTGATTGATTGATTTTTCGTAATAAGTAACCTTACTTTTGATTTGTTTTCTAACTTATCAATTAACATTTATTAATTACCAACATTCATTAAGTGTCTACCTATCACATTAATTAGCTATTGTAATTGTTTAGTGTACTATTGTCATTGACCATGCCAGCCAGAAACTCCAGAAACTTCAAATCCTCCACTACCAAACAACAACAAAAAAATATCTCTACCAATGACCTCCCATACATGCTTCAGATGTCTTAAAACCATCAATGAAAGCAAAAATAACATCAAATGCTACCAATGTGACAATCAAGCCCAGCTTGTCTGCTTAAACTTAAAAAAAGACCTAGCTGATCTCCTAAAAGCATCAGATACTTTACCTTGTCTATGTCCATCATGTTTTTCTAAGATAAACAAACCAAGTACCCTACCTGACAGAGTTGATACCATAGAATTACTCATGCACTCAATAGAAAAACGCTTAGCAACACGTTTTGAAACAATTAGACAAGAAAGCCTAATTTCTCTTGAAAAAAAAATATAGCACTGATAAGCAACTACCGTGTTTCTCCAACAATACGGCCTCCACCAATAGGAAGGCCCAGCATGATTTCTAGGCATGAGGTGAAATTAAGCCCCGCCCCTAAAATTTAGGCCTATTCAAACTATGCTTTTCCCCGCCATTTCTCACATTGTTCGTTAGAACTACACGAGGTGAAGAGAAATGGGTGGGGGAAGGGCAGGGGGGATGGGGAGATAACTTGCCTTTAGGAGTGCCCTGCAGGTAGCCTAGGCTAGAATACCCCGATAGCCGATAGAAGCTCCCTGAAGGCAGAGTCTGCAGCCACTTCAGGATGTGGCGTGGCTACCTGTGTCCCCTTGCCTTTAGGGCAATCTCTTTCGGGCAATGGAAACTCCCAAAATGCAGTCACCAGCCACTTCGATCGGCCAGTAGAAGTGGTCTTGGGGTGAGCACACACACACACACACACACACACACACTCCCCTCACCATGAGGCCGCTTCTATCGGCAGACGAAAGCTCCCTTGAAGGCAGAGTCCCCAGCCGCTTTGGGGCGAGGCATGGCTGCCCGTGTCATCTCGTCTTTAGGGCAGTCACTTTCAGGTGATGGAAGCTCCCCAAATGCAGTCACCAGCCACTTCGATCGGCCGGTAGAAGCGGCCTCGGGGCAAGCGCACACACACACACTTGCCTCGCCGCGAGACCACTTCTACCGGCCAATTGAAATGGCTGGTGACTGCATGACTTTATCATAAAAAAAGAATGATTAGTGAACAATTAAAAATGGTAACTTCATACATACTCCTTGAGTCCAGGCCTCCTACCCTTTTATAGGAAGGTGTGTCCTAAGCTAAGCATACACAAAGTGTATTTTTAATCTAGAATGTGATGTTGTACTGAGATTCTTCTGCATCTCCTTGTTATGTATTCTTGGGGGAAGACAAAGAAAATTTGTTTCAGTTGTCTGTTAATAAATCAGAAATCTGTTCTAGTTAATTTCTTTAAAGTCAAGTCAAGATGGCTGGTCTTTATTCTTCATATATGCTCCAATGCTCCAGATTTGATTCTGGCTGTGCTGATTCCTTTCATGATCCACAGTCTCCAACTGAAGCAAAGGAGGGAGCAGGAAGGAAGCCCCAGACTCAGGGGTAGGATTCTACCGGTTCAGACCGGTTCTATAGAACCGATTGTTATAATTCTGCATAGTTTGGAGAACTGGCAAATTGTGCCCCTGGCTGGCCCCACCCCTCTCCACCCGCCCCTCCCCTCCCTGCCCAGCCAGTCCTTACTATGCATGCATGTGATGACCCGTAGTCTCTCAAAATAACCCAAAACATATACAAAACAAAGTCCGGTAATGCCTTTAATTTAACTTCACTGTTTTATTAGGCACAGTTTAAAGTCACAAAAGTAAATAATGAGGCAAAAAGAAAACCAAAACAAACCGCATTGATGAGAGTTCCGAAGCAAGCCAAGATAATTAATCTTACATTCCAAGAAGATAACCGAGGAGAGTCCATGGGAAGAACATTAGCAAAGATAAACCTCTTTCAAAGTAAACGCGAAACTTTGACTCCGGCAATTCTGACTATGCAGTTACAAACTTATATACATAGCTCCCAGCTGCAAGCCGCGAGGAGGATCATGGTAATCTCCTCCTGAGTAGACCTCGCTTTTCCCTGATCTTCTCCTCCCTGCATGACCTAGGTTGGATAGGGGATGGGTCTGGATCCTCCTCTGATTGCTCAGCTAGTCTCTGCCCTTCCCCAGCCTCCTCCACCACCTCTGGAGCCACACTCCCACCCCCTGTTGGCTGTTCCTCCTCTTCCTCAGAGTCAAACTCCAACAGGGGCATGACAATGCGTGGCATCACTGACTGCGTTCTCCCCTACTCAGTCACTCCATAGGGTATTTCTTTTTTTTTCCCCTGCTGACGATCAGCTGTTCTGATGATCAGTTGTGCCGGGATCCCCCTTGCTGTCTTGCTGCTTCGCCCAGGAAACTGCCCTGAGGCCCAGGAGGCAAATAAAATGGGGGGATGCTGCAAAAAAAAGAAGAAGCTATGCCCACCCAGACACATGCCCATGCCCACCTAGCCACGCCCACAGAACCAGTTGTCAAAAAAAAAACCCCACCCCTGCCCAGACTAACACTGTTCTAAGACATGGGCCAAAATTTGTGTCCTGTGTGCTGTGGGGACATTTGAAGTCATCTTTAAATTGGATGAAGAAGAGCAGATATCTCTAATCTTTTCTGAAATCACCTGGAAAACTCCGTCTCTGAGATCTGATCTGAAACTTCCAGTGTAACACAAAGCTGGCCGTAGCAAACTCCCTGGTAAAGGACAAGCTTGTAATTGGCTATGGGGAATACAGGGTGCCATCCTAAGAATAGGACTAGTCAAATGAATTAAACAATCCTACCGTATTGGGGTCTGCACAGCTACTGCAGAAGTTTCTGAAAGAAAGCTTCTGCAGTGCTATGCAAACCACATTAAAGCAGCGAAATGGATCGCTTGGCCATATGGCGCTATTCTGGAAGTGTCAGCAGTACCAAAAGACAATCCAGGCAGCTGTTTTCAGAATCATGCCATGCAGCCACACAATGAAGCAAATATGACATGATAGCAGTATTCCAATATTTGAGGGGCTGCCACAAAGAGGAAGGGGTCAAACTATTTTCCAAAGCACTACAAGGCAAGGCAAGAAGCAATGGATGGAAACTAATCAAGGAGGGAAGCAACCTTGAACTAAGGAAAAATGTCCTAACTGTGAGATCAATCACAGTTGATTGCCTTCAGATGTTGTGGATGCTCCATCACTGGAGGCTTTCAAGAAGAGACCGGACAGCCATTTGTCTGAAATGATACAGGGTTTCCTGCTTAAGCAGGGGGGCTGGACTAGATGACCTCCAAGGTCCATTCCAACCCTGTTGTTCTGTTAAAAAAATAGAAAAATCTTTGGTAACTGCTTGTGTAAAATGCCTAGTGAAGATCCAGCTTCATGTTCATTCACTAACTCTAGACGGCCCAAAGTTCACCAAAAGAAGAAACTGGACCTGCCAAGACAATTTTAAGTTGTCTTATCTATGTGCTAAGGAAAAGACAAGAGAAACATTGTGAGGACATGGCACAAACATGTTTGTACGATAGTGAGGATATAAAAATGAGCCTCAAACAGCATCTGTGATAAGCATGAAATTCAAGAAATCTCTATGTCCTAATAATTTTTTTTATAAAGTATGATCCCCATACCTATTTTTTGCAGTCTGCTGTTTGGTGAAGCACCATTTGTAGCACATTAGAACTGTGGTGTAAGCCTTAAACATTAAGGGAATTAAAAACCTTCTCCAAAATCTAATAGGAAAACATCTTAGCCCATTGTTGCCCCTTTTCATTGCCTCCCCTTGCATGTGGCCTCCCTCAGACAGGGAAGGTTGCCTGCTTTGTGTTAAGAATAAGCTAGCTCTTGCTTCCTTAAAGAGTTTATATTTGCTTTCCAAAAGACATCAACTCACTAATACCCACGGAGACTGTAAGATGGAGAACACTGCAAAAGGAAAAACACAAGATGCTTGTTACATGTGTATTTTCTCAAGAGAGCTAAAGAAAGATTTATTATTTCAAGACTGGCAGTTTAATTGCTGAGCACCAACCTGCTAGCAGTTTGGCTGGCAGAGACAATTAAGCCTACTGCTAAAGGACCTTTGTGCCTTTAGACTTCAGCTGTAATGTCTGGCTGAGATTTTGTACAGCCTTTGCATTCTGTTAAACCAATCCAGTTGTTTATTTGTTTCTGTTTTCCCCATATACACTTGATTTCATTCTTGTTGTTCTTTTTATATGAATCTTTGATCAATTGCCTGTTCTTTAAACAAACCAGATCTTGGTTGCTATTCTGACTTGCCACTGATACTTTGGGGTGCTCAGACTATATTTATTATTGGACAGAACAAAAATATTTTTCAAAAATTATTGTTTATTTTAGGCACAGTTCTTCAACCTGAAGGAGCCTAAGGAGATATACAAAGAACAAAGCAGTTTTTAATAAAAACAAATAAAACCCTATTCTAGAGCAAGTCTAAAAAAATTATGCAGAATTAAAATACAGCTTATTTAAAGGAGCACCTTTTACTTTGCAAATTACTAAGTGGACAAAACACCTTTAGTTTTATTATTATTAAACTATTATGAACAAATATTAAGTAAATTAACTTAAATTCAACATTCATAAAGGGAAAAAGATATATCATATACTAAAAAAATCTATTAAAAAGTAAATAAAGAGACAGGTACTGTTCTGTAAATGTGTCATACCTATATGTGTTAGATACTATAGGTACTTTACACATATAGGTACTATATGTGTAAAGTATTACCATATTATGGTCTATTGCTATTGAGGAAGGCCATAAAATCCATCCAAATGTAAAAGAATTGTGATTTCTGTCTCTGATGTCTCATTATTTTAAATTATATTTGGTCTAATATGGCAATTGAAGAGGGCCTGTTAGTCCATATCTTAGTTGTTATGTCATCTAGAATTTTCCAATATTGGGCAATTATTATTATTATTTTAGCTGCTAAAATAATAATTAATAATATTATTTTTAAGCTTGAGGTTTGGCTCTGTAAATAAATGCCAAAGTACTTGCCAGTGATATAATCTTAATGGAACCGCTGGCTACTTTGGTCAGCAGCAGCAGCAGCTACATAAGGCATGTGATGGTCCCTCCAGTTCAAAATTAAAGCCTAGCTTTGGTACAGGACAAACAATGCCAGGAGCCAAATTTCAGGACAGACAAAGTATTTATTTCTGGCATCCTTCCGTTTAGCCAAACCCTGCTTTTCCATATCCTGTTTCCTCAGTAGAAAAATATGTACGAAAGATCGCAGTTGAGAGGATTGTCTTGGGTATTTACAGGTGCTGTGTTTTCCAATTTGTTGGGGCAACTTGATTCAAGTTACCTTATTCTGGCCTAGGTGGCAGTTTAATAGAGCCTTTTAAGCATTTCATCATAAAAATGCTCTAGAAAGAATTGAAGCATTTATTATGCTGGATTGAAATGTTTCATAAGAAAAAGTCATCAAATCTTGTCCCCTTGTCCCTCATGTCCTTAATTTCTAAACACTGCCCCCCCACCCCCCACCCTTGCTTCAGAAGAAGAAATAGCAAAATAGAACTAAAGCCCTGCAGGCCAAGCTTTAATTTCACCTGATAACACCATGACCAGCTAAAACAAGCACTCCCAAAGTGGAACCAATAAAACAGCAGCATCTCTTGACTGCTGTCAAGATGGAACCAATGAAATGGCAGCAATTCTCGATTGCCTTCCTCGGGTCCATTCCCATTGGGACAGTAGACACTTTACAAGCCAAGGAGGGCTTGACAGGATGCTTGGCCTACAAATTGAGAAGATTTCAAAATGAGGCTTTCAGTCCAGCTGGTTGACCTTATAAATTTTGTACGTCAAATGGTCGCCAGTGTAAATAACCATCATTTTTCTTGGTGTCAGAATGTTGTAAGCTTAGACAGAGCTAAGCATGGTGGCATATGCTTACACACACACACACACACACACACACACACACACAAATCTGAGGCTGTATGGATTACTTCATCATATAGACTTCAGGAGAATACCTCATCTGTTTTACATTTCTTTTGCGGCCTGTTCTGAAGGCTAATGGAGAGCTTTGGGGCAGTGCTGTTAACAGTACAGACTAAGTGATGGAAATCCCAATGGGAGTTCAACTTCCTCAATCTTATACATGTCTGTAGGGCAATTTCAAGTTAATAATCTTTCCTGAAACTGCTTTATATGTAAAGTGTCTTCTCCCCCCACTGTCCCCTGCCTCCGAGCATCAACCCCTCTTTCCCAAAGGAAATTTCCTCAACCTTATTGCAAACACATACCATTGCAATTGGTCAAGTAATAAAAAAAAAATTACATTACAGGTTTGTGGGGGCTTCTTTGTCTCTTGGTTATTAAAATGGAACAGGACAAGGTTGCTATGAATATTTTAACAGGTGCCTTTCGATAAAAATTAAAGAGGAAACAGGCACTTGGTAAAAAGAAATTGTTTTAATGATAGTCCATTAAAAGTATGGACGGCCTGAACTCTGCTAGAACTCTAGATCTCAACATTATAAAAGCAATGCAAGCTAACTGGAGATCATGGTTACTAATGAAACCCTGCCTTTGAATCAATTGTCTCTCTGTCACTTCTACCCTGGAATGCGGCTTCTCTTCTCTCTAGTTTGAACTACCTGTAGGGGACTCTGTGGTTTCAACTTCTGAGATGTAAAATAATTCATTTCTTATTAAATTGGAGTCTGTGATGCCATACAGATGATCAATATGTTTCCATTGACTAAACATTATGGGAGTTGTAATCTAGTAAGACAAATGGTGCTGGAATAGATTGGCATACTTTATAGAAACTATAGAAAGCTTTTTATGTATCTGGTTCTAAAACAGAGTGACAGGCTATTTCCTGAATAAAGTTAATTTTAGACTCATTTTCCTGCATTGATTTTCCTAAACTTTATGTTAATTCATCAAATGACTTTGTAGGATGTTTATCTATGAGATGGAAAGAAAATCTGAAAAACATCCTAGCCACCCGTGTTTTAGCAGGTTCAATGCTTGGTTTTATGGATTAACAAACCAACTTTTGAACTTAATCCAATGTGATGGCATCACTGATTATTAGGATATTAAGAGATGAAGCACTTTTGTAGCAAGCTAGATAAATCATTTTAACCACAATTGCTTGTTTCTGTTAATATATAGCTTTTCCAACAAGCCTATTTCTCACCTGAGATTTTATATTTAGCCAGAGAATCCTCTGAGCAGAATATATATTTCATTGTGACAATATGCATTAAAATGCAAATGGGGGTGAGAGGATAGACTGAATATCTAAAGACAAACAGGTGAGAAAAAAATTGTGTTAAAGTGACCGTTTTAGCTCTTATCATTGAGTTCTGAAACCATCCTATATATTAAGAAATAAGAGGAACATGTTGATATCTTCATAATAAAGATGTTTTTAAAAATTCTTCCACAATCTATTAATCACCAATTTTACTATTCTTTTAACCATCAAATATGATAGACTTGAAAGATCAAATATATGTCAATTAAATGACAAATATTCAATACCTCTTAGTATGCTTAAAATACAGCTGCATATCTGAGACTTTTAAAAGTTCCATATTCCACAGAAGATTTTGGACAATTACCATTTTTAAAATCAAATTTTACCATATAACTGTCAGGGCTTCAGCACCGGTTCTTTCAGCATTTCAAATGATTTTTGGCAGGTTAGGGGTTGTCTCGGGCCGGGTTTCATTTCTATACTCCCTGTCTTTAGAACGTCCGTCATGCGTTTGGCAATCCTCATGAAGGAGGGGATGAAATGCCACTAGAAGTTTGCAAACCCCAGGAAGCTTTGTAGCTGTCTGAAGGTAAGAGGAGGCTGCCAGCCCAAAACAGCTTGTACTTTGGCTGGGCCCATCTCTATGCCTTCATTGGAGACTCGGTATCCCAGGTAGTCCAACTGTGTGCAGTGAAATTCACATTTCGACAGCTTGACAGACAGATTTGCTGACAGAGGTTTTTCCAGTACTTGGTGCACTAGGGGTACATGGCCATCCATCGTTTCAGTGTAGCACCTCATTTTTTAATTGCATGAACACGGCCAGGGGTCCCTGTAGTCCGAAAGGCATGACTTTGAATCAGAAACTCCCTAGGGGGCAGCTGAGCTTTCTGAGAGGAAGAACTGGAGATGTAAAACATTGGAACCCGATAGATTTGTCTATACAATCCAAAAGACTAGAGATAGTCCTCGACTTACAATCATTCATTTAGTGACCATTCGATGTCACAATATCACTGAAAACAGTGACTTATGACTGTTTTTCACACTTACGACCATGTCAACATCCCCATGATCATGTGAACAGATTTCAGAGGCTTGTCAATGGACTCATATTTATGGCAATTGCAACTGATCTATGGTTAGGTGATTACCTTTTGTAAACTTCTGGCAGGCAAAGTCAAGGGAGAAGCCAGATTCACTTAACAACTGTGTTACTAACTTAACATCTGCAGTGATTCACTTAACAACTGAGGCAAGAAAGATTGTAAAATGAGGCAAAGCTCACTTATCAACTATTTCACTTAGCAATGGAAATTTTGAGTTCAACTGTGGTCGTAATTTGAGGGCTACCTGTATCAGAAATTAGTCCTGAAGAATTTAGATTGAACCATTCTAGAGTCAACGATGCTTAGTATTCCTGATCATTTTTATCTGTGTTAAATTTAAATGCTATCTGGTAGACAACTTTAAAATGAATCAGTTGAATATGCTTGTGTGATGTGTGAGCTTTTTGTTTAGTTCCTTTGTTTTCAATCTACATACAAAAATGAAAAAGAAAAAAAAGTCATTTGTTAAAAGCAGTTGGAGAGAAACAAGAGATTTGTTCATTCCATACTAAACCAGCGCATTATTATAAACATCTTTAATATCTCTTGAAATAAACAAGCAATTTTCCGAACAAATATCCATTTAAAAAGAAGCCATTAATCAAAATGAAACTGGTTCACCCTTTGTTGCATAAATCTAAGACATTTTAACTTGTCATGTCTCTCACTGAAAAGTATGGGACTTGAAGAACTAATTATATCAATTCATGTTACAGTCAGAAATATTGTTTTTTCTATTTTACTTATCAAAATAACTGCAGCGGCATCTACCCTTCTCAAATAAATTTTGGGATCTCTTAGGATTTCATATTCAACAGATCCATAATGTAACAGACTTTAGAGGGTTTCCATTTTGTATTTTTTATTGAAGAAAATACATTAAAAAAGAGAAAAGATAAAAAGTAAAGAATAAAATACAATATAGGTAAACCAGGATTTTAAAATGTCACGGGAATTATAGTTTTCTAATATAACATTTATGCACACAAATACACACACACATTAAGAATCGCTATTGAACTTAACTAAAAGTGATGATCAAAAACTGGTTAACATGGAATAAATCACCAAAGTAGAACACTGTAAGTTTGGTCCATGTGACTAAAAATCTCTTCTGATTTAGGTATCTCATACAGATGGAATATAGATTCTGTGTATATAAACCCAAATTTTGAACTGGTACTGATCCATGTTTCAGATTATAAGATATTATTAGAGATCACAACTGGGACTGGCAATTCAGTCATTAACCTAAAAGTGGCCTTAAGAGTGAGATGGCTGCGATCTTATTTCAGTTTTCTTTTGCTTTATGGACCTGCAAATGTCATAAATGCTAGAATTGGTTGTAAAGTTGCTTTTCATCACCATCATAACTGGGAAAGATTGCTAAATGAGGACTAGGTTTCTATAGCTTGGCTAGCCATCCTTCCACTGAAGGGATCAGAGGAAGTATCTAATATCATTGCTGAAATTTTCCAATGTAATACACAATCCAACTTGCTTTCTTTGTGTATAAGTTGTGATATAGTGATACGATCATTTCATGAAACATTCTAGAGAACTACTCTGTAGAGGAAGAGCCATCTCCTGGTATAAACTCACTGGGCATTTTTACTATTGCAAATATATAACTATATATATACAAAATTGGGTTGTGATTCAGACATTCGACTTAGTTTTTAGATTATGTTTGTATGTGTGTGTGTTTATATCATACATACATACATACATACATACATAATCTAAAACTAAGTCCAATGTTTGAATCACAGTCCAAACTTTGTCCACAACCTGCACAATGCAGTTTGACAAAGGGATTTAAATCGGGGAGACAACAGAATTTGCATCCACAAATCCTTCTCTTCCATTTCTTCAAATTGCTTTGGGCTCATTCTTTTTTTTTTTTTTTTTTTTGGTAAAAATTTTATTTGAGTTTTCACAAAACATAATAAAAGTAGAACGTCTTTTTCCCCTATAATTACCAAAATGAGTGTGCCACCTTTATATCTTATAATTATTATCCTTTCAAATCTCATTAAGCGTTTAGTTTATACATTATACAATTATAACATTCAGCTTCTAATATCTATTATATATCATATAACTCTTATCGACTGAATTCCGCTTGGTACTTTCCCTTAAAAATACATTTTTTTAAAAAAAAAAGATATATAAAAATAATAAGTAAAATATTCTATTCAAATTTGCCCTGTCAACTGATATTGATTTCATTACAAATCTTTCACATTTCATTTCAATTGTATTTTATAATTCATTAAAAAAACAATTAAGGTATTTTCATTCCCTCCTCTTATTTCCCCTTCTTTCACTTTTAATTCCCTTTGTCTCTTTATTTCATTTAATTGTTAACAAACATTCCATTACATAACAGTACCAGTTTTATCTTTCATTTTATTCACCTATGTTTCCTATTTCCTAGCTTATTACTATTTCTAATATAACTATACTATCTCTTGTACCCTTGCGGAATCCTCTCTTTTAACTTATTTTTTAACCATTATCTCTGTGTCTTTTAAATAGGCTAATACCTTTGATTCTTGCTCGTTTCCCCTGTTTCTTTATTTCTTGTTTCTGTCCCTTATAACTTCTTTCCCTTTTTATCTTTCTCCTCTTTTTCTCACCACCCTTTTTGTCCCTCCTCTCTAATTCTCCCTTCTGTAATCCTCCCTTCTGCTTCTTCCTAATGTTATGTTTACTTTTCAAACTGTTCTTTTTTTTAGTTGTTCCCTCTAATCTCAAATTTTTAACTCCCTTTTCCCCTTTTTTCCATTTAGCCCTATGTTGCATTGTTTGATCATTAAAGGTGGCTTCTTCCTTGTCCAGCCCTTCTTATTCTTCAAGCAATTCTTGTTGTTTTTCATAGTTTAAAATCTCCATTTCTAAAAATTGAAGTGCGAAGCAGAAGGATTCTCCTCTCTCTTGCAGCTCTTTCATTTTTTTAAGTTCCATTTTTAATCCCACAAGGAGTTCTGCCATTTTAAACACTTTTAAACTATCGGCTGATTCATTTTAATTCAAATCATTGAGAGTCCAACACCCAAAATTCCAAAGTCACCAAATATTCCAGAACAGTTCCTTCATGTTTCTTTCTTTTTATTTCACACTTTAAACTTCCACTTTTCCTTTCCGGGGGCTCTGTTATATTGTAACAAAGTTTCAGTTACAATATATCCTTTCGAAGTCTTTTAAAGTTTCACAGTTAATTCTTTTTGTTTCCAGGTGGCACTCTCTGTTATTTCCAAGTTCCACCCTTTCTTTTATCCTCCACTTTCCTCCCTTTGAAGGCTTTAAAGTATCAAAACAAATTATTTTCTCTTTGACACTTAATTCCAGCTTTCAATTTGCCTGTTAGTATCAAAGTAATTTAGTACAATTTTCTTGCTTGAATCTCTTCTTTTTAACATTTAAAGCCAATTGCTACAGTCAATATGAGGGGGAAAAAAATTTTCTCCTCTTTTCTCTGCCGCTTTCAAATCATCTTTTAAAAATAGTCCTCTTAATAATTTTAGTTCTAGGGTACCTTGCATAGATGTTGTCTCTGCTTAGTCCAGTCTGTCAAGCTCTCCCCTTTGTCTTCGCTCTTGCTCAATCTTGTCTGGTTGAGTTCTTCTTTGAAGTGGTCGTTTCTGACCACCACTACAACCACCTTCAGGAAAGGGAGTAATGCCAAGCCGAGGAGGAGATATGCAGCTCCCCTCAACTCATCTGGCTGCCTCCCCACTCTTTGCCACCTCTATGGGGTGGCTTCAGCCCTGAATCCAGAAGACCGGGGCCCTCCAGCGGTGAGCACGGATTGAAACCACTCACAATCACAGATTTTGTTCCATCACCGAAGAAGCCCAAACCGGAAGTCTGGGCTCATTCTTATAGGAAAAGGTTCCACTCAGCTTTGTTCCCAGCCCTGGCTATCATCCTTTCAGGCTGCACAACTTCAGGCCCACTATGAGGTTGCTTGCAGTGTTCAGTGAAACTGCTCAACCCAGAAGCCCCTCAGTAGACATCTTAGAAGTTTTGGCACGTGCCTGATGAGCAGATGAACTCTGTAGCCTTTGCTGAAATTTCCAGCTTTCAGGTAGGAAACCTTTCAACCAGCACTGCACAAGCTGTGGGGAAAAAAGGATCAGAAGGGCTCTAAAGCAGAACAAGCTAAAGCAATGTAGTTGCTTCATTTCACTCTCACAACTGGGGGATTGTCTTGCTTTGTTAAGCAGCTCAAGGGACTTCTACGCTCCAACCTTCAGTGAAGTGAAGCACCTCTTCAAAGCTTTGTGCAGCCTTCCTACAAATCACTCTAAAAGAAGAAAACTACTTTGTACTATTCAGAGATTAAACAAGAGCTTCCCATGTTGGGTGTCAGGAATACTTGTTTTTAAATACCTAGGAGATCCTGCATGGCTGCTGAGGGGAGGTGGTAGGAAAGACGCAAAAGCATAAATATTTGTCTGAGACTATTATCTCTGAACCAGCCAACCAACATTCCTTGTTTTTCACATTGCACAAAAAAGTAGTACAGTATGAGACTCCGTTGGAATATGCAGCATCTGTTCCTGTAATAAGGATGATATAATCAACACATGCTCAAGGATACTAAAACCAAATCTATTTCTGTTGAATAATATACAAGCATAATTATAATCTGCTCGTTTTGCTTTTCCTTTATGATATAACATTGCATAGTTTACAATATACTCTAGTGTTTTGAATGTACTATTGCCAATGCTTGGAGTATATGCAGGAAGGGAGCAACTTACTATAAATATTTCTGGGGTTCTTTTTCAAAAATGCATATTTTTTTACATACGTATCAAAAAATGACCTTATAACACATTATATTATCTAAACAAACAAGAAACACAAGGAAGAGGAAGGAAATTGCAAGCTATGCATAAATACAAACAGATCACTGTTGTTTATATCTTTTAAAGCAACGAATTACAAATCTAAACATTTCTCCTTTCTCCTTTAAAATTAGAGTAAACAAGAAAATAAATAAGATACATGAAAAATACATTTTAAAGAGTTTTGTTTTATTAGGATTCTGAGGAAAGTATCAGATATATACATTATTATTACTATTTTGAAGGTTCAGACCTTAGTATTGTAGGTCTTCCATCAGCCTGTCATTGTATTCTGTCTTCTAATTTTCATTCTTTCCATATTAATATTGATTAGGGCTTTGTTTTCCCCTCTCTCTATATCTAGAATACTTTTAGTGTTCAGACATTCATCATAAACAGCCTTCTGATATCTTATCTCACATTCCACTCCATGATTTTCCCACACTAAAGGATGAAGCACCGATTATTAGGTTAATTAGGCCAAATTATTAGGCATGGTTAAGGTCATCCTAAGTAAATATACATCACAGTTTAATTTATATTCAGGAATAATAGGAATGGTCTCTCTCATGTTCTTATATTCACTGGAAAGTAGAATATATTATGCGAGTGAGGTAAGGGTCAGTACCTTTTTAAGTCTGTGATGCATTGTTAAGCAATTTCATGCCATGCCATCAATATTTTAAAATAAAATTAATGTAATTTGAAAATAATATACAATGTAGGTGTTAGAGAAAGAGAGAGAGAGAGAGAGAAAGGAAGGAAGGAAGGAAGGAAGGAAGGAAGGAAGGAAGGAAGGAAGGAAGGAAGGAAGGAAGGAAGGAAGGAAG
>NW_020769315.1:29357695-29374195 GCF_900518735.1 Pseudonaja textilis | reverse complement strand
GAGGAAAGGAAGAAAGAGTATTGGATACATATACACAAATGTGTGTGAAAAAAACTGCAAAGAAATAGGATTATAAAAAACAGCTTCCAATCTTAGCTGTTATAGTGTAGATGAGAGAGAGAAAGTGAAAAGAGAAACAGAGAGAGGGAGAAAGAGAAAGAGAGATGAGGGAGAGAAAGAGATGAGAGAGAGAGAGATGAAAAAGAGAGAGGGAGAAAGAAAGAGAGACAGAGGTACCTGTTTAAAAGAAAATAGAAAAATGGCACTTTGAGTGTTTAAGGTTGCAGACCCCTGGCTTAGGCAAACACCATGGTTGTTAAGTGAACCTTGTGGTCATTGAGACTTTCCAGAAGAGATTGGACTGCCATTTGTCAGAAATGGTGTAGGGTCTCCTGCTTGGACAGGGAGTTGGACTAGATGACCTATAAGGTCCCTTCCAACTCTGATTATCTGTTATCTGTTATTAAGCAAACACTGGTTGTTAAACAAGTCCATTTTCCCCAATAGGTGTTTTTAACCAGAAACCAGAAGAAATTGTTGGAAACTGGCAAAAAGCATAAAAAAACCTCAGTCACAAGACTGTGTGGGATGTTGTAACTGGTCATAAGTGTGTGTGTGTGTGTGTGTGTGTGCGTGTGGCTGTCAAAACACCAAAAACAGGTCAAGTACCTCTGGGTAGGTCAGTCATAAATTAGAACACTTGCTAAGCAACTGGCCATTAAGTGAGGACCACTTATATTTGGCTTGCCAGTCACATGGCCACCTAGGCACACCCAGTCAGTCACATGACCACCTAGCCATGCCCAGTCAGCAAGCCACGCCCATCCAGTCACATGACTACCAAGCTACACCTACAAATTAGGCCATGCCCACAGAACCGGTTGTTAAGAAATTTAAATCCCACCCCTGCTTAAACTTCAAATCTTTTATTTAGACAGTTATTTCCAGCCAACAAACTATGTATTGATTTCTTTTAGGAAAAGCTATGATACTCTGTTTCAGAATTGTTGAGACAATATCCTTGTAAACTTCTTCACAAATAAAATGGTCTTTGAGGCCAAAAATGGGCATTTTTAAAATGTTTTGTTGTTATAGTTCTTTCTTTTTCAAAATCTGTTTCTTTACTTCCACCAATGCACAAGAGATGTCACAGAGGTCCTGTAGTTTAGGTTACATTAACCGAAGGCTTACAGTTGAGGGCCCAGTTATATAAACTTATGCCAGCAACAGAGGTGGTATTCAGCAGGTTCTGACCACTTCTGGAGAACCGGTAGCGGAAATTTTGAGTAGTTCGGAGAACTGGCAAATACCACCTCTGACTGGCCCCGCCTCCATCTATTCTCTGCCTCCCGATTCCCAGCTGATCGAGTGGATCTTCTTTTGTTGCCCTGCACAGGAGAATGGAACTGGAAAGCAGGTTAGTGGGGTGGGGACAGAATGGGATTTTGCAGTATCCTTCCCCTGCCATGCCCACCAAGCCACACTATGCCCACCAAGCCATGCCCACAGAACCGGTAGTAAAAATGTTTGAATCCCATCTCTGGTCAGCAATACTATAAAAGTTGTTCCAGAAACTGCCATAAGGTAATCTGTGTTTTAGTTGGATTCTTGATTCATTCTGTCTGCCAGTGTGATCCTATTATGATCCCATTATAACACCAAGCTAGCAAGTTCTAGTAAAGGAGCCCAACTGAAAAACTGCTGGCTTACTGCTAGAGAAGGCAGAATAGGGCAGCCCATTAGAGGTTGGTGGTCAATTCTCCACACCCAGCTACAGGCCAGGAAAGACTCACATTTATCGGGTCATTGTGTAGGGCTCCATAGATTGCTAACATTAAAGCAACCTGAGCTTATAGTGTCACAACATCAAAATACAGTTGAAAATTGTCAAAAGTCCAGCTAATTTTCCAGTGGACACAGATGGATTGAAAATAGAAAAACTCATCTAGAAGTGGCCTTAAGTTATTCTCCTAGTACTGTAATAAAATTTCAAGCAGAGAAACCCTGGTCTACTTTTCCTATATCTACTTTCAAGTACTCAAAGGGTGTTTTATTCATTCATTAATTATTAATCATGGCTTACATTATATCAGTAGATCATGAAGTAGAATATGTTAAACCGCCCCCTCAAAAAAATTGGGCATAAAATACAGTTATTCTAATGCAATAATGTGTATAAGTATCCCTGAAAAGTAGGTCACTGTATTATCTCCATTTATAGTTAGTGATGGATAATTCCAGTTTCCTTGTGACAAGATGTTAATGCTCTTCCTTTTGTATTATTTGTTTATGCTGTGTGGAGCTATACTTTAACCAAGCCTGGCCTTATTTTTGTATATTATTTTAAATCAACGGCTTTCGTTGTTGTTTTTTGTTTTTAATTTTATTGGTTTTTAAAACAAATATAAACAAACAAAACATAAAAACATCAAGTCATCATCCATATATATACATACAGTGTGCCGGTTGGTTTACAAATTGTTTTGTGCTTCCATTTCGTAGTCTTCAATTATAATTACATTGTATATAATCTCGTATTTTCAATCAAATATTAAATACATTAATATCATTATTAATCAATCATTTGACTATACTTTTATTCATTCGTGTTTTACAAAATGATCATATTTTACTTACTTTGTTTTATGACAATTCATATTATCATCCCAGATCTACCCTAGACTCATTTTGTAGGTATAATAAGAAAAAAATACATCTTTATATTTTTATTATTTTCTAAAAGTCTTCATATTTCATTACTATATTTTATTGTCTAACCATTGACAGAATAGATCCCAAATTTTATAAAATTGTTTATCATCTTGTTCTCTAATTTTAAATGTCAATCTACTCATTTCAGCACATTCCAATGTTTTCTTAATGATTTCCTCCTGTGATGGTATTTTCTCATTTTTCCAGTTTTTAGCAAATACAATCCTAGCCGCTGTTAATACATTTACAATCAGGTATTTCAAGTCTTTACTATATATTTCAGGTAAAATTTCCAATAAAAATATCTCTGGTTTCATATCTGTATGTTTTTTTGTCATTTTTTCCAACCACGTGTATTTTTTAGCATCCGCACAAGTCCACCACATATGGTAATATGAGCCAGGTGTCTGATGACATTTCCAACATTTTTCGGATTTATTCTTGAACATTCTTGCTATTCTTGTCAAGGGAAAATGCTACCTGTAAAACATCTTATACAAATTTTCTCTATATGCTGTTGACATTGCCATTTTATAATTTTGAGACCACATTTTTTGCCATTTCTCTAAATCAATCCCATATCCAAAATTCTTCCCCCAAGCAATCATAGTTTCTTTAACTTGTTCTTCTTCTAGTTTAGTTTCTAATAAGTATCCATACAATTTTTAAATCACCTTTTCATCAATACCTGTCAAAATCTTATCTAAGTCAGTCAGTTTATCATAGAAATCTTCTGTTTTAGAATCTTTATCATACCTTGAATGTATTTGCGCATATGAAAACCAATTCATCTTTATACCTTGTTCCTCTAGTTTTTGTATAGATTTAAGTTCACCCCTTTCATTCAATATTTCACCATATCTAACTGTTCCTTTTTGTATATTATAGGATAAGAAAATGCTTCAATAGTCGATAGCCAGACTGGAATTTTCAAATAACATTGTCTTTTAATCTTCTCCCAGTTTAACCACAGAGACTCCCGTATATAATGTCTTCTAAAATACCCCTGTGTTTTAGTTCCTTTATACCATAAAAAAGCATGCCACCCCAACAACAGATCATGTCCTTCTAGTGTCAACAATCTAGCATTTCTTAGTGTTATCCATTCCTTAACCCACATCAAATTTGTAGCTTGGTAGTACAACTCCCAATTAGGCAAACCAAATCCTACTCTAATTCTAGCATCTATTTTGCTTTGTTGTTTTCTGTGCTATATAGTCCAGTTTGTTGTCTACAATTCCATTAAAATCTCCCATCATAACTATATTAGCGTAGTCCAGTTCAATTATTTTCATATGTAATTTTTTGTAGAATTCTTCTTGTTTGTCATTTGGGGCATAGATTGCAGTCAGGAGTGTTTTTGTATTATTATCCAATATTTCCACCATTAATATTCTTCCGTCGTCATCAGTATAAATGAATTTCGTTGGGATGGTCTCTTTAATATATAAAACCACTCCTCTTTTCTTACATTGTGTCAAGGAAGTAAATATTTTCCCTAATTTTGGCTGTATCAACAATTGTTCATATTGTTTTTTAATATGTACTTCTTGTAGGCAGATTATATCAAATTTTAATTTCTCTAATTTATGGAAGGCTTTCCTTCTTTTAACGGCTGAGTTAAGTCCATTTATATTAATTGTAATCAATTTTTTCTCTTCCATGATTATATTTTGTAGTTCGGTTTGACAGCTCTTGTGGATCTTGGTTCACATTGTTCTTTGGCTTCCTCCTTTCCACCTACTGCACCTTCTTCTTTTTCAGTCGTCATTTGGCGGTCCTCTTGAAATTCAATTAGTGAAATTTCTATTTCTGCCTCTTCCTCTTTCCCTCTGAAAAATTCTGTGTAAAATGATTCAGCTTTCTCAATTGAGTCAATTCTATATCTCTGTTCTTGCCATGTGAACATTAAACCTTCTGGAATCAGCCATCTATAATTCACCTCTTTTTAAAGTAGCAATTTGGTCAAGAATCGGTATTCTCTTCTCATCTCTCTCACTTTTCTGGATTATTGTTTCAAGACCACAATCTCCTTATCTTTGTATTTCAATGTTTTCTCTCTTGCCACTTGCAATATTTGCGTTTTAATGGCTTTCTTTGTAAATCTGATGTGAACTTCTCTTGGTAAGCTATTTCTCATTGCATATCTTGTGAAGACTCGAAAAACCTCATCTGTTCCATCCGTCATATTCTCCTCAGTTATTTCCAAAGCTTCAGCCAATATTTCTATCATTATCTCAGCTAGATTTGTCCTTTTTCTTCCTCTATGTTTTGGAATCTAAGATAAAATTCTGATCTGTCCATCTCCCATCTCAGCATACCACTTTTATCTTGTTCAACCACAGTTAATCTGTTATCAATGTCTCCAATCTTCTTGTCTCTTTGTTTATCTTCTTCAATTTTTTGGAGTCTCTCATCATACTTCATCATCATTTGTTGGATGTTCTCCACTTTTTCATCAGTTTTCCCTGCTCTTTGTTCAATGTTCTCTATTCTCTTTTCAATATTCTCTGATCTTGTTTGAATATTTTGAATTCCTTGCATAATCATCTGCAGGGTCACTTTTTCTTGTTCTTTTTCTTGCCTTAACATTGTCTGTATTGAACCTTGTCCTCCAGATGGTGGAGAGGAAGAAGTAGAAGTTGAGGGGCAGGAGCTGTTAATTTCCTACTCATTTTGAGCAATCCAAAATCTTCAGGTTCTTCTGGACCTTATTCCAATTGTGAAATAACCAATTGCAGTTCCAAATAAAAATAGTAGGAAAAAAGAAAAAAGAAGCCAAATAGTAATAATAATAAAAAATAAAATAAAATTTCTTCAGGTTCTTGTATACATTAATCCAATCAGTTGGTTAGATAACAGTAAAAATTCAAAAATGAAGGAAAAGACCATAAACACACACAAAAAAGAAAAAGTTGTAAAATCCTAAGAAAGGCAAAAAAGTCAAGAATAAAAGGCCAAAAAAAAGAGGAAAAATTCTTCTGGTTCTTCAATGCCTTAATCCAATCCAATTAAGAGGTCTCAAATATAAAAGGATGCATTAAAAAAAACAAAAAAAACCAATATGAAAGGTAGATGGAAAGACTAAAATACCAGAAAGGGAGAGAGAGAGAGAAAAGGCTACTCCCTTAAAAAGAAAAAGAAGGGAAACATTAATACTAAAGCTTTTCCTTTAAAATAAAAAGCAAGCGTAGAAATTTAACTTCCAAAGGCAAGAAAAAAAAACAAAGACAAGTTCCAAAGAGCCAAAAATCCAAATAGCTATTACAAAAAAAAGTAAACTGATGAGAAGGGGTAGCACAGCTTAGAAAAATTAAAAAGAGCACACTGCACTTTGTTTAATTATCCAAGGCTCTTGTTATAACTCTCTTCACCAAAGACTTATCACTTTTTCTTTTCCTATAAGCTTCAACACCAGACTCCAGCTGTTGATAAAAACCCAGAAGAGCACCTGCAATAATACTCTTCCATGCTCTTCCCTCTATCTTATCAAACAGGCAATGTCCTTGAAAAGAAGCCTCAGTTCTTTCTCAGATTTGTCTGGTCAAAAGAGAAATAGAATATTTCCAAGCCTCTAGTTGGCGGTGTTACAAAGTTTCTTTAGCTTTCACTTTCTCCCTCTTTTTTCAAGTAAAATATAAAAAGAATTAATTAAAAAAAGAGAAAGATATTTCAAAAAAATAACTAAAAGGGAGTCTCTGGCTTAAAGTCAAACAGGAGAAAAGAATAGAGAAAAAGAAGAGAAAAAAACCAGTCCAGTTTCAAAATATAAAATCATGAGTAGAAAATCCAGCAATGAGAAAAATAGAAATAAAAATATTACTTTGACATTCCTGTTTAAAATCACCGCTTAATCACTTCTGTCAAAACTTTTACAGATTCTTTCTTTTCCTTAGGGTGTCCTTTCAAATCTTAAAATAAAGAAAAAGTTCTCAACAAACCGGCACACTCTCTCTCTCCATTCTCTTTCATTTCGGAGCTATCCCAACTTCAGCAGCTTTAATGGCTGCCTCTTTGCCGCTGGCAAAAAGAGCTTCTCCTGGATCTACCAGGAACTTTGCGATATCCCTGGGATCGACAGGATGCGCTCTTTACATTCACCGTAACTCTTTACATTCTCTTTGTGACGGTTTAGATCAACTTGGACCATCCAGGAGCAAAGATATCAGCAGCAATCTCAGACCTCCAAGATCGCATGCCGTATCGTCGCAACGCCAGCTCCACCCTCCAACGGTGGCTGCTTTTGTTGAGGTTGCCATGGGAAGGAGGCTTCAATTGGCAACTGGCATGGAGCACAGTCAGCTGGTGACACACAACTCAAGAGTTGAGAGAAAATAAGCTTTAAATTTTGAAAGAACATTGCTGAGATGACCGAACAGAGCAGACACCACTGGGAAATTGTGGGGAAATTTAAAGCGACAGCAGAACAGAGGTCAGGAGATTTCTAGATGAGGTCTAACCAGATGAAGAGTATAGACCAGAGATGTAATCCTATTAGTTTACTCCAGTTAATTGGCTTTTATCTGTATTTCTCTAAGCTATGCTACTGTTCTGCTCAGCCTTCAGCTGGACAGGGCAGGAAGTCCTTACGAAGAACAGTATCACAGTTCTTCAGAAGATGTTTTGTGATGCCAGGACAGAAGTACCTGGACCAGGCACAAGATGGCATATAGCAGAAGTGGTATTCAGCAGGTTCTGACCAGTTCTGGAGAACAGGTAGAGGAAATTTTAAGTAGTTCAGAGAACCAGCAAATACCACCTCTGACTGGCCACGCCCCCATCTATTCTCTGCCTCCTGAGTCCCAGCTGATCGGCTGGGTCTTCTTTTGTTGCCCTGCACAGGAGAATGGAGCTGGAAAGCAGGTTAGTGGGTTGGGGAGGGAATGGAGATTTTGCAGTATCCTTCCCCTGCCTTGCCCATCAAGCCACGCCACACCCACAGAACCAGTAGTAAAAAAAAATGAATCCCACCACTGGGATAGCCACCGTATATCCAGAGAGCTGAGTTCCAGTTCCTGCTCAGCTTACCCTGACACTTTTCTGCTCAGGAACCTATCACTTCCTAGATAATATTTCTGAAGTAACCCTTAAAATGGCTGAATCATTCAGGAAGTCAGCAGCAATAAAAGGATATTATGTGTAGTAGGGAGAGGAAATGGCCTTGAAGGATCAGAGAAAGAACTGCTACCAAGACAAGACAAATTAAAAAAAAGAACTGGGTCTAGGGCAGAATTGAAACTGTGGAGAAAATGTTGAGACAAGCCCCTCCCTATTTCTCACAAAGGGAGGGAGGGGTGGAAGCACATTCAGACCTGCAAGATTCTGTTACTGTTATAATTTTATAATAAAAGCACAGGTGGTCCTTGCCTCACAATCACAATTGGGACCAGAATCTCCACCATAAGCTGTTGTGGTCTTAAGTTGAATCAACATGTTCCAGGACCCAATTATATGACCACAATCATAACTCAAGTCATCATAATTCAAGTTAAATAATGTGGTCATAAGTGCAAACCCACTTTATTGATGGTAATTTTTGCCAGAAACTGACAAAAGCACTTTTGCAAATTATGCAAAAAGCAAATTATGGTCACGTGATCACAGGACACTACAGCCAGTTGTAAATGCAAGTCAGTTGCTAAATGGGATTGGAATTTTAATCACATGATTGCAGAGTCAGGGAGATTGTAAGTTTGAATTTAGGCCACAACTGACTTTTCTAGAGGCTGTTGTTAATTCAAGGTGTCATTAAGTAAATAGTCGTAAGTTGAGGACTACCTGTAGTATTAGCATGCATGATTTTGGTATCTTAGTCTGGTCTACTTTTGAGGGCTGACACTTGATCTATTGCAATTTAAGATTGAGTGGAATAGTGTTAAGGCTTATTCAGTCGGGAAAGATTTTCCTATGAGTTTATCATCCTAGCTGTTCTTGTGGAAGAGGTATTTTTATTTTATTTTTGATTGTTGTATGTGTAGTCTTCAAGTCAGTCCTGGCTCCTGATAACTACCATGAAGTTTTCTTCATAATATTTTTGGAAGTGGTTTGCCACTGCCTCCTTCTTCCTAGGACTGAGAGAGAGAGGGACCGGCCCAAAATCATCAAGCTGATCTTCATTCAAGAGGCAGGACTAGAATTCATGGTGTTCCCACACCTTAACCTCCAAATCAAAATGGATCCCATTTTAATTATCATAGCTAAGAATATTCAACCTAAGGAACTAAGCACGCTCATCCTTCCAGCTGACAAGAAAAGCTATTTCCCTATGCAAATAGCTACCCTTAATAGTGCATTTTGTTCCTGTAATAATTTTATCTCAAAAACTAGAACAATATACCAAACATCTCTCCTATCTCCCCAGAACTCTCACCAAGCAATCAGGAAAGCTGATTTGAAATACAAAGTAGAGGATTAAAAACCGAGACTTCTCAGGGTCTTTCTTTCCTTTCCCTCTCCTAATGCCAAAGAAAATATAATTTTCTTAAGGCAAAGAGCCTATTCTTTCTTTCTCTTATCCCTTCATTCCATAATTACATATTTGGGTATTGTGCTTTCCTACTTTACAAACTCTACATCACCAATGCACCCCTATGCCTTTGTAAACTCCAAATATCAGGAATCCTAGCTGAGATATCTGTGACAGATCTGGGAATCTTGCTGGAAACCAGAAGGCCCATGGAGGCACAGTAACCTAGCCACTCAATGAGGAAGGGATGTTTCTTCAGCAGATTTATAGAGCTAATTGGAGCTGAGCAGACCACTGTCCCTGACCACGCCATCCCCATGTTCATCTCAAGATAACTGAGGTGTCAATCAGTGTCTTAGGAGAAGAAAAGTACCATTTCCAGGCTGGAACAACTAAAGCCATCTCACGTGTCTCCAGTAGTAGGGTGGAGATGAAATGGTGGTGCCATCGTAAGAATATGTCCAGCAGAAATCGTTAGCAAAAGCTGGATAGGAGGATGAACCCTTCATCATACCTGAATTCCACATCTTAGGCTGATTTTCCTTTAATCATCTTAATGCTCAACAGATTGGAATAAATCACCTGGGAGATCTCTGATCCCAGGTCAGTTTCAATTATCCTCCTTCAAAGCTCCTCTCTTGCCCTCTTAAAAACGTTGCAGGTGGAATTTGTCTTTGTCATAAGAAAGCAGTCAGTAAATAAAAACCAGTCCCTGCCATGGAATTGCTCTATAAATTAACTCAAATATTAAACTTCATGGTAAGTTTAGTAGCTCAGCTTGAAACATTTTAGTTAGTAAAACCTATATTTTTAAACAGTAAATAAATAATAGACCATGTCTGATTCCTCTTTGCTGAATTCTTTAATAAATAACCATGAATTGAAGATCATTTAGTCTTTTTGCCTAACAGTCTCTACTGTGTGCAAACAGTGGAGGAAGGAAAAGAAAAGCTGTGAAAAAGGCTTCTGTTCTTCATTAGAGAAGTGACCCTTATGTTCAGGCTGAGGTTTACTAACTGTTGTAAATTACAAGTGGTGGCAGCACCCATATCTCAGAGACACAACAAAAGGGATTTGGCAGCCTGTCCTTCCTTGTCAGAAGATGCATAAGCTAAACCCTGTTATCAAGGTTTCATTTGGTGATCCAAACCTGCCTATAAATTAAATATTCCTGAGACAATTTAATTAAGGGAGGCTATAAATTTCAAACAGCCAGAGGGAACATGCTAAATATTTCCTCGCTGAGAATTATTTTTGTGCACTGTAAAATACTTAGCAGACGGCTAAGAAACCAGCCTATTATTAATTTTCTGGAGCTCTAACAACTCAAGAGCAACAAGTTAAAAAGGACATAATTTGCTAATGAATGCCACAGCTGCCCCCCCCCGCCCCCCCAGTACCCATGAAAGCGCTTTCTACCTACCTTGATGTGCCTTTGCTCTTCATCTTATGAGCAAGTCAGGACTATTTCTAGCATTGTCCTGCTGTGATAATGGTGTTTCTATAGCATGATGTGTTTTAGTAAAAAGTCTCTTCATTCCTTCTCTGAAAGGCAGCCATTAATGCCCTAATGTTTTGTTTGAATAAGTTAATAATGTAAAAGAGCCTTTGCTGTAGGGAATCAATAATTTTCCTCATTAATGTATTAGAAATCTGAAAGGTACTGGCAGGACACAGAAACCAATGAGTTATAGAATTAGATGCTGAGAGAGAGAGAGAGAGAGATATGATGGATGGATGATAGATAGAAGATGGGGGAGAGGGAGGGAGAGAGAGAGAGATCAACATCTCATCCCATGCGCTCTCTCTCTCTCTCATTCATATATACGTTTTCACGGGTACTTACATGTATGGTATTCAGCTTTGTTCGGGTATTTTCCCACATCATTATAGTTGTGCTTTTAAAGTTGTAGCAATGTTTCAGCAGAATCGTTGATGATGGCAGATGAGATTCTGCTGAAACGTTGCTACAACTTTAAAAGCACAACTATAATGCCTTCCGGTTTGAAGTCTCTTCAGCAACAGACAGAAATCCACGATTGTGTGCGGTTTTGGTCTGGGCTCGCCGCTGGAGCGCCTCAAGCCGTCTGGTTTCGGGGCTAAGCCACCCCGTAGAGGTGGTGAAGAGGGGGGAGACCACCAGCAGGGTTGAGGATCTCCCATATCTCTCCTCTTCAGCTGGCCATTACTCCCTTTCCAAAAGGCAGTTGCAGCGGTGGTCAGAAATGGCAACCACAAAGAAGAACTCGACCGGAAAAGAACGTGCAGGAGGAAGATAAGAAGTGAAAGTTTTGGCTGACTGGGTTAAATTGTGGAAGCAACAACTAAGGTACCCTGGAATTTAAACTTGCAAAAATTAACATCACTCCCAAAGAAGAGTCAGAAGAAACTAAGGAAAGTGAAAAGGGAAAGGTTTGGCTTTTTTTTCCTTCTCTCTCCTTCCCTATACTGACAACTAAGAGACTTAAATAAGAAATCAGAAAAATCCGCTTTGACATCAATAGGCAATTAAGCAAAAATAAAATAAAAGAAACAGCTTGCATATATTTGGATTATTTGGTGATTTTTGGATTCTTGGTTATTACATTTGAATGACTAAAATTAATCGGGTGGTTGTTTAAAAATTTATACAATGGCACCACTTCTGGATGAATTGAAAATGGAACTCAAAAAGTACAAAGAAGATGCACAAGAAGGGAAGGGTTCTTTTGGCTTCGTTTTTCAATTCTTAGAAATGGAGATTTGGAACTATGAGAAACAAGAAACATCTGCAAAACAAGAAGACTGGGAAAAAGAAGAAGCCATCTTTAATGAACAAGTAATTTTATGTGGGGAAGAAAAAGGAAAGCGGGGAAAGAGAATGGGGAATTTAAGATTTAAAAAACAACCAAAGGAAAAAATAATAATTTGAAAAATAAGTATAATACTGGAAAGCAACAGAAAAGGGGAATACAGAAGAGAGAAATAGAGGTAGAGAGACAAGGGGGTAAAAGGGGGAGAGAGAAGAAGAGAGGAAAGAAGGAAAGGAAAAGAAGTTCCAAAGGACCAGAGCAAGATATAGAGAAACAGGACCTGTTTAGAGATAATGGGTGAAAATCTAACTGAAAAAGGGATTCTATAAAGGTACATAAGATTGTATTGTTATATTAGTAATAGAAATAACTTTAGAAAATTGGAAACAACATATGATCAAAATGAGGGATAAAATAGTTAATGTAATTTAGTGAAATGTTTGTGAATAAAATAAGTGAAATAAAATAAATGAGAAAATTGAATTAGGAAGGAACGGGAACATTTTAATTAGTTAATGTTTTATCAAATATAAGTGAAGAGGGGGGGAAATTAATTATGGAAAACTTATAATTGTTCCTATAGAAGTATGATATTTAATTGAAAAGTAATGTTAAAGAAGTTAAGACTTTAATGAATATTAATATTAATGATAGAATTGAATTGGAATGGAATGTGTTGTTTTAATTACATACATTTATATTTTTTTTCTTTTTCTAAGAATATAGTATGTATTTTAAGAATGTACCAAGCAGAATCCAAATGGAAGTTATGTATTATATTGAATGTTATAACTTTAAGGTATATAAGAGTTAAATGGATAAACTTAAAAGATATAAAGGCGTCATATTCCAATCAGTAACTACAGGAGAAATTTTGTTTAATGAGAAAAGGTAATAGATAATTGAAACAGGACAGACAAAAAATACAAATATAATGATTTGAATTGAAATGAGATAATTAAAATAAAATTGAGAAAATTAAAAGAGGGGAGAAGCTATGCAGAAAATGTAAAATAGTAATAAGATATGGAATAGAATATAAAAATGAGCATGAACTTGAATTTGTGTCTGTACAAAGAAATGTAACCTGGGATTACGCTACTTTCAAAAAAGATGTTTTATTTGTATTTTTTTCTTTTTGTGAAAACTCAAATAAAATTTACAAAAAAAAAAGCACAACTATAATGACGTGGGAAAATACCCGTATTCAGCTTTGTTCGGGTATTTTCCCACGTCATTGTAGTTGTGCTTTTAAAGTTGAAGCAACGTTTCGGCAGAATCTCATCTGCCATCAACAGGCTTCTGTATTGTGTTCGTCTGAATATATTGGTTTAACAACTGAGACATCAAGCAAAATGGGTTGAGTGGAGACATTGATGAAATTCTTCTGGTGTATTTATTTAGTTCACACACACACACACACACACACACACACACTTTTGTATTTTTACAAATAACCCAGAAAGATGAATATAAGGTGTATCCCTTCCTCCTATTTTCCTCACAACCATAACCTGGTGAGATGAGATGAGAGAGAGTGACTGGCCCAAAGTTACCCAGTTGGCTTTCATGGCTAAGATAGGAACTCAAGTTTCTAGCCTGGTGCCTTAACCATGAGACTAAACTGGCTCTCAGAGTTGAAAATTGGAAAACATATCTTCAAAGTATAGTGTAAGTCTGTAAAGATTCTCATTAATCCAGGTCATGGTTGTCCCAAATGTCTTTTTTCAGGAGGCAACTGGACTTTCTTGTTTTTTCTTTTTGAAGATGTTTCACTTCTCATCCAAGAAGCTTCTTCAGCTCTGACTGGATGGTGGGGAATGGAAGGATTTATATTACTTGCAGACAGCTGATCATTTGCATCCTTTTGAGGGTCACTGAAGCACTTGGATGTTTATCTGTGTCCTCAGGAAACAGGTAAACAGGATGGTTGCTTTCAGATGTAGTAGATGTTGGTTAGGAGAACCTTTCCTACAAGTTCCTATCTATCACCTCTATTAATGAAAAATTCTAAAGAGTCTTTCAACAATTTTCACTGACTAATGATTCAAACTGGCTGACCATTTGCATTATAAAATGTGCTTAATGGATATATTCCTGCCTGTTTGTATCTGTGGAGAGGTGGTGATGGGGGAACCAGTTAATTGTAAATAATATGGTTTATTCTTGACAAATTACCCCTCATTCTGGATTTCTCATTCAGACTTGCCATGCATTTCCTTTATTGCATGTTCCCTGAATATATTCAAATTCTAAAGTACATACAGTGGATTTCTGTACTTGAGAAGAATTACAGGTAGTCCCCGACTTATAACAACAATTGAGTCCAAAAATTTTCATTGTTAAGCCAGACACTTGTTAAGGGAATTCTGCCCCATTTTATTATCTTTCTTGCTACCATCGTTTAAGTAAATCCACACAGTTAATAACACAGTTGTTAAAGGGAATCCGGCTTCCCTGTTGACTTTTTTTTTTTGTCAGAAGATTGCAAAAGGGGATTGCTGGGACACTGCAACCGTCATACATATGAACCAGTTGACAAGGGTCCAAATTTTCATCACATGACCTTGAGGATGCTGCCACAGTGTGAAAAAAAATGGTTGTAAGTCACTTTTTTTCACCATTGTAACTTCAAACAGTTGCTAAATGTGAGGACTACCTGTATTCTAAGGCAGTTTTTCTCAAAATTGACAACTTTAAGATATGTGGACTTCACAGAATGCTGCCTGAGGAATTCTGGGAGTTGAAGTCCACACATCTCAAAGTCGCCCAGTTTGAGAAACACTGTTCTAAGGTAGTGTTTATGAGTATTCCAAGACATCCATAACTCCTCCAGCCACAGACAGACAGGATGGTTTCTGTCTTCCTCTTGGAGTAATATCTAAAAAGACATTCCCCCCTATTATCCATACCAAGTGTAATTTTTTTTTCCTCCTGCCAGGGGCATAACAGAAGGCTGAGAGAGTGGCTTCGATTTTCATCCTAGCTATTCCTCTTCACTTCTGGAGAGCTGAGACTAGAATTTCCTAACCTTAGAAAATACCATCCATGGAAATTGTGAGGGAGGTAACAGGAGAGATCCAATTTCTTGTCTCCCCCCTCCTCCCCCCCCCCCAGTCTCCATCTTGGAAAGGGAAAGCTAGCCAATCCGATGGCTAGTTTTCCCAGTAAATCAGAATGATAATAATTATAATCATATCAAATCTTGAAGCCCAACAGCAAACTGCAGGAAAGATAAACCACATTAATCACTAGGAAATGCATACGAGGGGAACATTATATGCTGTACAAGGGTCATTGCTGCAACTTACATTTTTTGATATATGAAAAGCACTCCTAAGTGAGAGCTAAGTCCAATTCCTGGAATGCAGCCATGACTATGTGTGTGTCAAACATTCTGCTTTTCCCCTCCTTTAAAGCAAGCTGTTCCTACAAAGTAAAGCTTCATTATATGCACAAGAGCATTACAGTTTATAAATTATTTTCCAGGTTACTATAGAGGCAATATAAATAGAGTTAAGCGCATCATTAACCAAAACTATTCCTACGAGTATATCCTGCCCAAGAAAAACATTCTTTTGGGTTACATTTTCACCAGTTATCTAAATATAGAGATTTTTCAATAATAATGACATTTGGGTCATAAGTCACCTAATATTAATGATGTTTAAATCCTATTGAGAGCAGTGGTCTTAACAGGAACCGTATCAAGCTTGAGGGGCCTCACAAAGCCCATGTCTGAGGTTTCTTTGCTCTGTCCTGCAGTCTGATTCTCATGAAATTTTATCACACATCAGGCAGGAGTTAGGATAAATGACCACACTGGAGACCAAGCAAAGTTTCCATCTACCGCCATGTCTAATGTGCATTAAAAGGAAATCAACGGCATCTGCAGCAAATCAAATATACTGAAAGAAAACCTACAATATATAAGAAAAGACAGTCTCAGCCAGTCCTCCAAAATCATGGGCCTGAGTTTCCCCCAAAAATTCTGATGCCCATGATCTCCTGCTTAACTGGTTACACAATCTTAGTATACTGAATGATGTCATTTGCCTTATGCCATTGGCTGTCTATGGTGACTTGAGATAAATAGTTAAATCTCTGCTTCCTCTTTGCCCCTGGAGAGGAGCTAATGTGAACTATTGTATGCAACGTAATGTAATGTAAACTCCACCCCTTTTGCATTTGCATTGTGATGTCACATGCAACTAAATAGGATGCAGAGCTTGCATCATATCACAACGCATGCTTCATCATTTTAATAATGGCTTGCTTCAGATACCTCTGTTTTATAGAAACCAAGAGTAGAACTATTACAGAGTTAATTCCCAGCCCCCTTTTTAAAGGTCAAAATGCTTAAAGTACAAAGGTACCAAATTGAGACCATCCCAGTTAAATTGAGACATATGCCCACCCTACCACCGATTAAAGTATTCCAAAGCATTACATTGTATTTATCTGCTGTGGGATTGATCAGAAATATTATTATTATTATTATTATTATTATTATTATTATTATTATTATTA
>NW_020769315.1:29339463-29357685 GCF_900518735.1 Pseudonaja textilis | reverse complement strand
TATTATTATTATTATTATTATTATTATTATTATTATTATTATTATTATTATTGTTATTGTTGTTGTTGTTGTTGTTGTTGTTGTTGTTGTTGTTGTTATTTTACAACTCATTTTTTTCACTGGGGGCCCAGGTCAGCCTAAGTGAAAATCTTCTCCAATTTTATCTTCACAACAGCAATCCTTGTGAGGTAGGTTAGGCTGAGAAAAGGTTAACAGGCCCCAAAATTAATGAAGGAGCCCATTGGTCCAATAGAAAACCAGGAGTTGAAGTACTTTTTCTGTAGAAAAATCAGCTTTTATTTGCATAGTGCAATATTATATGTGCAGATTCAGATGAGTTCAGTTCAATGTGGTTTGTTTCCTGGTAAAGGGATAATAGGACTGAAGTCTTTGTCAACAATGGTTAACATCAGAAGCAGAATTGGACAGCATCAATTTCATCAGCAATTTTGCAGCTGCTTTTGAAAATCAACAACAAATCCTTCGTTTCTGCTTCATTGCTCTAGCTTACAGATTGCTGCTGTTTGGGACCAATCTTGTTTTGTTTTATTTTAATTATCATTTTATTTATTTAGCATTTTGAGAAAAAATGCTGTTGATGAAAAGCCAGGCAAATTAATAAGTTCAGGACCACCAGATGGAAGTAGTTAACAGAGAAGAAGAGGATGAGAAAGAAAGTTGAGGGACACTAAATATCAGTTCCTTATATCAAGAACCTATAAACCAAACAAGGGAACTTTCAAGGCAGATGTTGTTCCCCAAGAGCAAATTCCCAAACTCTCTTCTACCTCATTCTGCACCACATTAAAGAAGAAATCATAAGGTGGGGGTACATCTGCAGGAAAGAATGCCTGATAATGTCCATGTAGAAATAGCCCCTCAGCACCAGAGGTGGTATTCAGCAGGTTCTGACCAGTTCTGGAGAACCGGTAGCGGAAATTTTGAGTAGTTCAGAGAACCAGCAAATCCCACCTCTGACTGGAGATTTTACAGTATCCTTCTCCTGCCATGCCCACCAAGCCACGCCCACAGAACCGGTAGTAAAAAAAATTTTGAATCCCACCACTGCTCAGCACTGATTTAGAAGTGTTGTTTTGCTCCATGCTCAGATGTGTTTTCCATATAAAGTATGATATCTTTATTGTCAATGAGTGTTGAATTCAGATTTCAAAATACATCTCTGTTAGGGATACACCCTAGCAGAATGTGCACGGCAGTCAGGCAAAATATGTGAGATTAACGTTTTTGTAGCTTACACTCAGTAAAACAGATACACTGTGCTAGTTAAATAGTTTATTCCATTAAGAGTTTTAGCATAGTCAAACAGTCCATATATCATTCACTAGTTCAGTCTGTCCGGGGATTATTCAGTTGCAAAGTCCAGTGTCGAAAAAGTGGTCAGTAAACTTACAAATATCAGTCCAGTGATATATCTCCTCGCAGTAGAGATATGAATAAGTCAAACCTCCTTTCTTCCTTCGACGTTCAAAAACTCAGCAGCAGGGAACACGCAGTTAGCAAACCATCAATCCAGCAGGTTCTCTTGCTCCCTCTTATGGCGGTTTCACAACCGCACCCAAAATTACATGCTTTGCAGTTTAAAGTGACACACGCTTAAACTTACTATCATAGTTTATATATATTATTTTACCCAAACTACGTTAGGTAACCTTATTATTCCTAACAATTTCATTCAATCATTAGCTTCTGGGAATCTTACTGAAGGAAAGTGAGGAGTGGCTTCCAGCAATGTTGATATTTATTGTTTCATGATTTATTTTATCAACTGCCTTGGGAAGGATGGTTGCCTGGTGACCTAGAAGTCTTTGAACTAAGGCACATAATAAAGACAATTGGGTGTAAACCATTTGCTTCTTTATCTTCTGGCATGGTTCTTTGGGGTACATGGTTACACTCTAGGATGTTTCTTCTAAACAGCTCAGCTTGTGACCCAGAAGACAGAGATGGAGGGCTGATCTATTTGGAGAACAGCCACGTATCTCCATTAAATCTATTTAACATACAAAGTCAGGCACTATGTGGATCATTTCTTCAGGTCATTCTTGTAATGAGAACAAACTGTACTGAGAGTAAAAATGACCAGATCTGATAAATATTTAGGACTGAATCTACTTGGGATGGCACGATGATTCAGCGGTTATAATGCTAAGTTTGTTGGCTGGAAAATTGGAAGCCCAGGTTTGAGACCCGAGCACCAGCTCTTGCCAAGTTGCAGTTGAAAGCATGCAAATGCAAATGCAAATAGATAAATAGGTACCCTTCAGTGAAAAAGTAACAGCATTCCATGACGTCATGCTAGCCATGTGACCACAGAAATGTATTCGGGCAGTGCTGGCTCAATGGCTTTGAAATGGAGATGAGCACTGTTCTCTATAGTCAGCAGTGACTATACCTACTTGGAAGGCCAGCTCAGATCAAGTCTGTTTCTAGAAAGCTATATAACATCACTGACAGGCAAATTTTATTGTTGTAAACTGTCTAGAGTGTGTCCTGTAGTAAGATGGCCAGACAATATATTTAATAAATAAATAAACTGATGGGGCTTGTTCATTTCAGCTTCTTTAATCTTCCTCGATGCTCTTTATTTGGTCTAGGTTCCTCTGACATGGTGGGGGACAAGTAGATCCACTTCTAAATGAAGTACTAGACTCCAATTGTCTGCAAATTAAAAGAGGAATTTTTGGAAGCAAAATTGTTGCTAGGAGTAAGATGCATAGCTTCTAATGTATACACAAGTATACATAAAACAAATAAAATGAGAGTGTGAGGTGAACAAACATGCAAGATTTGAGTATTTATTTATTTAGGCAGGCGGATATGTTTTCACACCTCTTTAAATTTTAAGGATTAAATCAAATGTTGGCATACTACGACATCAATCTAGTTCACCAACCCTGAAACAAGTATGACTCAGTTTCATTACCACATTTAAAAGTATATGGTCCTTAAAGATTTACATGACATTCTTTCCAAACATCATTATTTTTATTAATATGGTCCCTCCAGTTCTCATATCCCCTCCATTTTAATCGCATTTCATTCAAATGCTTTGAGCTCCTTGTGCAATCAGCTGCAAAAATTGACAATGCTGTTTTCTACTATTTTAAAGAAATTAACCTTTAAAAAACCACTAACACTCTGCCAAAACCTAGACAAAAGACTTGCAAATTCTGAATCTATACATCTGTCCAATATAACTTCACTCTCACTAGAACCTCAATATATCCAAAAATTGTTAAGCATAGCACCAGCTATATTTTTCAGTTAGTTGCAACAAAATTTTAACTCCACCATTCTTATGAGAAATTATATTTAAATGTTTTAAAAGGTGTTTTTTTAAATTAAGTTAGTAAATAAGTAAGTAAGTAAGTAAATAATCATGTTCTTGGACAATTTTTCTGCAATTTTGGTGATAGCTAGTAATCAACGTAAGCCAGCACCACATCTTGTGGCCTTGGTATAAAACATGAGTTTGTGGTCCTTTCTTTGCTATGGTCAAAACATATTTCTTTTTTTTTTCCTGACAAAAGACAAAAAAAATCAAGCTGTGTTAAGTTTTGTTCCAATGGAAACACAGCCAACTTAAAAGTATTTAGAAATAATATTACCAGTGGGAACTTTTCAACTTCTGGAGAAGTTGAAAAATAAAACACATTTTCTGTTTCAGTCATATTGCTATTGTGTCTTTTTGAGGAGAAAATTTTTACAAAGTAATCTAAATATTCATATATATTTAACATTTAACCTCTAACTCCAATTAATGTGTGTTAATACAATATAGCCTACATCACAAACTTGCAATTGGCTCATCCCTAGAAAACTCTTTGGTGTATTTTAGTTCAAGGTATCATACAAAGCTTTCAACTGTTATTTGTGAGTCTTGTTAAACAAATAGCACATTCCGTAATCAAAGCATTGCATATATCACTAGTGACTGTAAGCTCCAATTTTCTGCACATTTTTTCATCGGTATCTATTTTGTAATCAGCAACCTACTGTAGTTATTAAAAGCAAGTATTTTTGTGTTGCTCCCTTGGATTTTACAGATAATTCAGATGCTGATTTTAAAGCTCTGGGCTGTCCAGTTGTCTCTTCAATAGTTTGTTTGCTTGTGATTCCAACAAGTTTCACATTCAAATGGCCACTATTATGTCTCAAACCTGCATTATCTTCCTGCCATTTCCCACAGCATGAACCAGTTTCATGCTTTTCTGACTGGTCTAAGATTCTCATAAATCATCTTAATACAGACTCTTTAGATCTCATACCCAAGTGCTGTTCTTTGCCGAGTATATAGCTTTGTGCCCAGATTGCTACATTTCTATGTGACAAATTAAATGTAATCCATCCTTTTCATATATATATTGCATTCTTTGCTCTTTTTTTGTTCCGGTATAGGAAAATACTTTCCTCCTTTTGAAGAGTCAGCATGGTGTATGATTAAGACGCTGGATAGAAGGTGAGAAGGCACAGGTTCCAGTCCTCCTTATGGCAGGGAACCCAGCTGGGTGACCTGAGGCCAGTTAATTAATGAGATGCTCTACAATAAGCCAGCTGATACATAAAATCCCTTGCTGCATCATATGCCAATAGCTTTGCTGTGAGCACAGTGCAAAAACATGCATTCCTAACACTATTTCCCTTTCTTATGTTTCTTTTTTCCCATTTATACACATATAGCAATATATACTTGGAGGAGGAGGAGGAAGTAGCAAACAGTTTGAAGAACTTATCTATGCTGAGTAAGAGCAGAGCGCTATTAATAGAAGAATGTAAACAAAAATCAGAGACAGAATCAAGAGACTGAAAACCAGTACAGTGATGTGGCTAGAATATTTATGATTTCCGTTCCAAAGCCCCCGACTTTAAAGCAATCCTGGATAGCTTACAGATAAAAATTAACAAAAAAAATCAGGAGACAGCTAACTGGAATTAAAACCTAAAGAGCCAAGGTGCCAAGAAGCAACCAGAGTTTGACCATCCTCTCTCCACCCATATTAGCCCTGGCTTGGGAGAGCAACCAGTCTTAAGCAGTTTACAAAAAGTTAGACTAGTGGGAGCAATGTGAATCTCCAAGGAGATACTATTCCACATCACCAAGAAGGCCCACATCCTAGGTCCCATATGATGGCATTGCTTAACAGATGGCACCTGGAGCATGCTCCCTCCAATTGATCTGTCCAGGTGGACAAAAAATTATGGAGACAGTCCCTCAAGTAAACAGGACCCTCTGCCAAGCAGAGCTTTATGGTGATAACCAGCACCTTGAATTGCATCCAGAAGCCAACAGGCAGTCAGTGGAATTCCCAAACCAGCAAGGACATGTGCACATATCGCAATATGCCCATCATTGCCATTGTATTCTAGACTTGCTGTAGCTTCCAAATAGTCTTCAACAACAGCCCCATGCAGAGTGCAGATCGAGAGATGAGTGAGGCATTAATGAGTACTTGAAGGGCCCATAAGATACAGTCTTGAAAATGTGGAGTCAAATCTCCTCTCACCCATGAATCTTAGCTCCTACCAGGGGCTAATCTATCTTGCATCACAACCTATTGCAAAAGGTTGTAGTAAGGATAAAATGGTAAGATAGCCATGAAGCCATGATTTCACAGAAGGAAAGATTGCATATAAATAAATATACAACACTTGGATAAAGAAGCAAGTGCTAATGTGCTAAATGTATTATAGAACACACACACACATATGTATGGGAGATGGACAGTACACACCATGCTATCTCACGCATAATAAACGCTTGATTTGTTAACCTTGATTCAGCAAACTGCAAGTGCAATAGACAAAAATCTCAATTCAGATGTCATCCCAAACAACAAAGTTCTTTGCTCAGCAAACCAATCCAAACAGTATTTCAGTATTTGTGTGTGTGTGTGTGTGTGTGTGTGTGTGTGTTTTCAAATATTTTTTTATAATCTTATTCTCAAGGCTCCCTCCCAAATATATTTTGGAGAACCGGGTGACCTCTTGGAGTAGTTTTGAGGCCTGATTGTGTGACGCTCCAATAATAAACACCAATGCATAATTGATCATCTGACTTGGTATTAGATGTAGCTCCAAATTTCTTTGTCAATTTTCAGTTCGGCAACCACCAGGGTGGTCAAAGTGAGAAAAAGATTGACAAAACAATAGAAAATCTTAAAAATTAAAAAAAAAACCAGTGACAACACTGAATATAACCCTGCTATTTCTTTTTCTAGAACTCGGAGAATTGGGACCAATCATAACTCTGAAGAGGTGCATTGCATATTTTTAAGCGATAGGTGAAAGATATACCTCAGACCCAGCAAGTGGTCTTGGTGAAACAGGGTAGAAAACTTGAAAAAGCCATCTTCCCAAGCAGTAGAGATGAGCTCTTTTGCTCTGTACAGTCATGCCGTGTCATTGGTCATTGTCAAGTAGAGCACGTTATTCTGCAGTGAACATTCTCATGTGGGAGATGACATATGAAACCTTCTAGCTGAGTTCCAACCTTGACAGAACAGAAAGAGTCTGCACCCCGCGGCTTGCTCAAAGAATTCTACAAAGAATACTTTGCTTGGAAATGGCAAATGAAACAACCGGGGATCTGGATCACACAGATCTAGACACCTAGTTGTATTATTTCAGTTCTTCCAAAATTGGGCATATTTAGTGCTTTGAACAAGAAGATCTACAGTACATACAATTGATGTGTGGAATGATGATCAAAGGTTTTGAAATTCTCAATGTAGATTTTGATGAAAGGAAGGACAATGATTGAGTTGATCCCTCATGCTAAGGCATAATTTGCTTTACCGTAGTTAATCAGCACTCTAGATATAAATCCTGGCTTACAATTCAATGTTGTTAATGCAATATGCTAAGCCAAAACCAAAATATATATAATGTGTTATGACCCAAATATAATCCAAAATACCCTGAGAAGCCAGTTTGATTAAGTTATTAAGACTAGAAACTGGGAGACTGAATTCTAGTCCTGCTTTAGGCACAAAGCCAGCTCAGTAACCTTGGACCAGTTGTTTTCTCTCAGACCTACAAAGGAAGGAATGGCGATCCACCTCTGAAATCTTGCCAACAAAACTGCAAGAACTTGTCCTGATAATGGCTAGAAATCAAGACAGATTTGAAGTGGGGGAGGGAGAGAGAGAAGAAAGGGAAAATAGAGGGAGGAGAGGAGAGAAAGAGAGGGAAAGGGAGGAGAGGAGAGGGAGAAGAGAAGAGAAGAGAAGAGAAGAGAAGAGAAGAGAAGAGAAGAGAAGAGAAGAGAAGAGAAAGGGAGGCTGCGCTGGAAAATATAATTTTAGTTAGGCATCAAGAATTCTGCCCAACTACAGAGTCATATTCCATAGCTTTCATATTCTAATTCCTATAATCTTCTGTTCTGAGACTGAAAAACAATCTGAATCAGGTGGTTGTGATAAAGGAAACTGAGACAGATAGCAGAATACAGATTTTGGTTGTGTGACAATGAGAAGGTCAACTTTCTCTCTGTTCCAGGCACACAAGGAGAAAATGATTTCTAATGTAAATGAGATTCTCTAATCAAAATATTTGTGCTGCTTCTGAAAAAGGATTTGAAAAGCAAATCCAAATCCTTCAGCTATGGAGAAAATCTCTTTTCTTTTTAAGGGAATTTCCACTGAGAGGCAATAAAATCAAAGGTTCATTGCTCCCTGAAGCTCTAGATACCCAAAAGGAAGAACATACAGAAAGAAAACTGCCGGTTAGTGGTGAAATTATAGGTTAGATAAGATTTGGGACAGAGCCTAGCCACTTTCTAAATGTATCTCTCAGCCCACCGTATTTAGAACAATCAAGGATGGTCTTCTCCATTGCTTCAGCTGAAGGCTGTAACAAAAGAAACAATATTAAGGGAGACCATCATTATCATCAGCATCTGAGGAAGGATATTAATCCAACTCTAGCCTCTAAGTCATGATTTTAAAACAGTAATGACTTGACAAAGACACAAAAGAGTAGATTGATGGATTTTCTTAAGCAAGAAAGCATGACCTTCAAGCAGAATTTCACAGCATATTAAAGTCAGAATAAAACACATTACATCCACCATAGTCTATTTGATGCCATACTTATATACAGATAGTCCTCAACTTATGACAGTTCGTTTAAAGATGGCTTGAAGTTATGATGGCCTCAGTAAAAAAATACTTTAGGGCTTATATTCGCACAACCATTGTACCATGTGGTCATGTGATCACAATTTTGGAACTCGACCACCAGTTCCCATTTACAACTGTTTGCAGCATCCTGTACTCACAATTGCAATTGCAACCTTTTTTGCTGGTTTCTTGGCAAAAAAAAAATATCCATTTGAGAAGTTGGATTCACTTAACAGTCACATGATTTACTTAAAAACCATGATTCAGTTAACAACTTCACAATTCACTTAATGACTGCAGTGATTCACTTAACCCCGTACTATAAATGGTCACAAATTTGAGTCCTGCCATGTGAATTGCTTTACATTTACCCCAACTTACAACATAAATTCCAGTCCGAATTGCGGTCTTACTATAAGTCAAGGGGTACTTGTATTTCCAAAACTCACAGAGACATAATACAAGAGAATCCTTGCTCCTAAAGCAAATACCAAGTTTTTAGGAAAGTCCACTACCATCTCAGCTCATAATGTTTGGAAGAAACGATATTCCAAAATGACAAAAGATCTACTAAATCTTTTGGATTCAAATCCTCTCCTTCTCTTCTCTCCCAAACCTGCCTAGCAGGGTCCCCCAGTTCTATTTATTATGCTTACTCTTCAGGCTACTCTATCATGATTACCCTCAGATCATGGTAGTGTGTTATCCAGTGTGTTATTCAGCTAGTTCACACTAGTTCGAGCTAACCGGTTGTTAAATTACTCTCCCCCGGCTATCCAAGTGGATCCTGGGTGCTGCACAGTGCTGCAATGGAAAAATGAGCAATGGAGTGGCTGACATGAGGGAAGGAGAAGGCCACTTTCCCTCTTTCTTATCCCTGCTCTTCCTCCTTCCCTCCTTCCCTCCAGTGCCCAGGATCCACTTTAATAGCGGAGGGAGGGTAATTTAACAACTAGTTAGCCCAGAGTCAGGTTGACCATCATGGGAGGCTCGTCCTGCATTTGTGGCAGAGCTGGAGGATGGGAATGGGCTAGGCCTCCCCATGACAGCCAACCTAACCTTGGGTGAACCGGTTGTTAAATTACTTGAATCCCACCACTGGTAGGCTCCCTTATATTAAATCAACCCCCCCTATTTTGGATGCTGATTGCCTCAGACGAAAAAGGTCCACTCAGGCAGTAAATGCCTCCTGTGTTATAAATTCCCCAGATCCTGTACATTCCAAACACTCTTGGGGGGTGGGGGAGTGGGGGAAACTGTAAAGTCCTCCTAAAATCAAACAAAAGGAAAGCTACAGGAGAGGAACGAAGGAGTTACATTGCAGCTGCTAAGCTTCAGAATCCTTTTTGACTCTGGGACACCGTTAACAATTCCCTTAAAGATGGAAGTTTGATCCAGTCTGCAAAATATCTGCAGAATTTTGTTTCCAGAGTATTTTCACAATGGAATTATCAAATAATCTAGCTGTGACTTACTCTTGAAATGTCATTCTGGAGTGGTCTTTCATGTCCATGTCTGATGACAAGGATTTCATCTCACACCTGGAAAAGCCTTGGGAGGATATTTCATCCCCCCAAAACTAAGTGAACAAGGACTGGTGGATTTTAATACGGGATATCCTATTCATCCACATTAACATCTCAGAACATTTTCTTACTCAGTGGAGCCAGGCCACTGCTATCCTGTTGTACAAAAGCCAAGGAGATGGATTAGACCTTGCCCGTAATATATCTATTGGCATGCTTAGTAGAATCAATCAACAGAATGTTGAATATTTATTTTTAAAACTATTGGACTGGGTTGGAAGATCCTCACTGAGGACCTGATTTCAGAGGGAACCCATCAAAGCAGGTGACCATGAGTTCTAGTCCCTCTTTAGCCATGAAAGCCAGACATGTGACCACAAGCCAGTTCCCTCCTCCCTCCTTCCCTCCCCCCCCCCTCTCTTTCTCCCCCCAACTCATAGAGTTGTTGTTGTGGGGAAAATAGTAGAAGAAAGATGTATTGGATATGTTTACCTGTTTGAGTTATTTGTAAAAACAATAAAGGCAAAATATAAACAAACTCCCAATCTTGTCTGGTTTTCCAACATTTAGCTGAGAAATACTCTTCCAGCCTTCACTGATTTTAAATCTACCTTTGTTTTAAATTTCATGGGAGAATGTGGGAAAAACTCAGGGGATCTTCAATAAATGAAAGGCTTCTTCTTCACTGGCAGACCCTCTCTTCTAACACTGCTTTGAGAGCTAGATGTTGTCCCTAGAAACATCTCTCTGCAGCCACCATTAAACAGAGAGGGGGTGAAGATGGGATGTATTCCAGCCCGTTTACTTATTAACAGGTATGTCTTCTTTTTAAGAAGAAATTGGACAACCATTTGTCTGAAAAGTTCTAGGACTTCCTGCCTGAGCAGATGGTTGGAGTAGAAGACCTCCAAGGTCCCTTCCAACTCTGTTATTCTGTTATATCAGCTCTATAATCCATAGTCCCCACTCAGCACCGCCTTGTATGAGCAAGCCAGGTGGTTCCAGCTCTTTTATTTACAAGAAACATTGGGATCACGTCCATTTCCCAGGTGGGAATGAGGAGGCTCTGAGGATTTTTTGCCATTTTCTGCTCAGAAGAAGAACTCAGAAGTATATGCACGAAATAATCATAAAAGTCACAATGGGCAAATTAATGGGAATGCTACTGAGCAACCATATAAATATCTTGGAGGTTAGGGTTAGGTTTCATTAATTTCCCCCGCCTTTCCTCTACTGAAAAATGATTGCCATCTCAAAGTCGAATGACTGGATAGAATTTGTCTTGTATATTAAAAGCATCTATTAAAAGCACCCCCCTTACACCTAGAAACTCCCATGTAATTAGAGCACTATGTGTATTTTTTTAGCACAATGGCTGAAGTCCAACATGATAGGGAAAAAAATTCAGCTTGACCTGAAATGTGATATATTGGACCTGCATAGGCATGAACCAACATTCTTCTCTATTAGCTGTCTATTGTCTTTTTCTGTTATAGACTAAAAGCCCAATAAAATTATATCCTAGACTTCAACCATAAGAATTCATAATAAATGTTCTTCAAAAATCAGCTGTGTATCGTGGAGAAAATACTCTGTCTGGATTCATGCCACATAAAAGGAGGAAGGACAGTTAACATTTTGCTTTCATCTTTATTTCCTAAATTGTTCCTCTGAATTAGTTTCATACAGATATAATGTTTTCCCCTCCTTATTTAATATCAGTTCCAGAAGAGCAACTTGGAATCAAGCTTGGCCTCATTCTGATATTTACACTCTGCTTTGTTCTAGAGCAGGGGTGGGGAACTATGGCCCTTTTGTGACTTGTGGACTTCAACTCACAAAATGCTTGAGCCAGCATGGCTGGCTCAGGAATTCTGGGAATTGAAGTCCCCAAATCATAAAAGGGCCATAATTCTCCACCTTTGTTCTAGACTAGAGGATGGGAAGCAATGTTTTGATTCATTCTGTACTTCTCAGTAAAGAAAGTCATGCATTTATGCAGAAAGAAAGTTTATTACATCCCAGTTCAGCGGATTTCCCCAGTATTGCATAGTAATGAATTGAAATAAAAATGTTCTAGTCTTCCTGACCAACAGCTCTTTCTTTGATCTCTCTACATCTGATTCAAGAAAGCAGAGCCACCACAAATCAAGTAGGCAGACATACAATTTGGGAGAGAGAAAAATCAGTTGGAGAAATAACTAACTAACCAGAAGGGAAAGGGACAAATAATCTGGTATTTAGAGTGGTTTTACTGAGCTTTGAATAGTATTTCTGAAAGATATGCTTTGTTTTTCTGCAGGATGGCTGCTAGAAACATAAAGGAAAATTCCGTGATTTGTTTTCAGAAGAGGTCAGATTAGACTTGATAACATTCTCTCCTGGCCTTTAAACACAGGTCTCAGGGAATATGGAAGGAATTCATCCTCCTTTGATGTCTAAAATGCATAAAGCCTCAGGGAGTCTATTGGGCAGAAAGGGTGGGGGGACATCATTCTCAAGCCTGCCTTGCAATCCTTTAATTCTATTGCTAAGTCATGGCACCCACTGTGTGATGTATCAGAATCAGAACATGAGGAGGCAGAGATGAATAACCACATTTAAAGAATTGAAGCAATTTACAGACTGGCTTTTATGATCTCATTTCCTTTTATATTCCAGCCGCAGAAAGATAATAATGACCGCAGTTATGTCATACATTCAACAAAATTATAGGGCAATGCCAATTTAAACAAGCAGGTGACATGGATATAAATCTGCAAAATAAGTAATTCTATTAGTCCATTATTTCAGAGTATAACCATGTTCTCAGGATGCTAGATATAAAGATCGTCAAGAAGCATTTGTTAGAGTTGGCCTTTAACTGGCAAAAGGACAGTAAAGTACTATTACCCTGATAATAGAAAGGTCCTGGGAGTTGCTATTTATTTTCCAGGTTCAGTCCAAGATGTTGATTTTAACCTTTAAAATTCTGCCTAGGAGTCTGTCAGTCTTGTCATGATTTGTCTGGGTGCAAAAACCTCTAGAAACTATGTGTTGACTCCTCATAAAAGTGTATTGAGTGGAACCTATATATATGCAATTCTCCTTAGCCACAAGTGAGTCAGTAACAAGAAGAATGATTGAAAAGCAAATCAGGAGGAATTTTCTACCATCTAATCTTGCATCGCATAACTGATAAATTAATATTGTTTTAAGCACATTTTTTAAATCAAGTGCTTTGAGCTGTGTGATGGGATTTTGATCTACCTTTCCAGCAAGAATTTTAACACTTTTCTACAGAAGATAGAATTTGATGAATGTTGTACCTAGAAATAGCAATAATATTTAGACTTATATACCACTTTACAGCCCTCTCTAAGCAGTTTACAGAGTCAGCATATTGCCCCCAACAATGTGGGTCTTCATTTTACTGACCTCGGAAGGATGGAAGGCTGAATCAGCCTTGAGCCAGTCAGGATCGAACTTCTGGTTGTGTGCAGAGTTTGCCTGCAATACTACATTCTAACCACTACACCACCTCGGCTCTTGGTGCCGCAGCATCTGAGAAGCTAAGAGCTGCCTTTATTCTTTCCATGGCATTTCAGTGGCCAATCCAGTGAAAAGTAAGAAAGTTAAGGATAAGCAAATTAAAGAATGCCTGCACAACATGGTTTCTGTAATTCATTCCAGCCTCTTTATCAACAGTGGCTATAGGGAGCCGTCTATATTTTCTTCTTTGTAACAAAGCAGCATGTTTAGGCTATGTTGTGTCTACATATATGTGTCTGTGTGTACACCTGGGAGGGGAGAGGCTCTTCTGGATCTTGTGACTAGGAGAGAGAAAGAGAGAGCTTAGCGTGGAAGAGTCAATAACATTCTGAGACACTGCCTGATTGCCTTTCCCATAGGGATGCATTGGAGACATTTTCCCAGTTTTTATTTCCTTCATAGCCTTCAGCCAAACCTGGCCCAATTTTTTAAATTCAAAGCATCTTTTGCCTGCTTATTCACTCCACCCCACTTTGCTCCTGTTTTCTTTGCCTTCCAGGAGTTGCTCTGCTGACAGACAGAATCCCAAATTCCATTTGTAATTTCGTTTTGATAGGTTGGAAAAAAATTAAGTGTGACAGGATCAGGACAAAACCTGCCCTTGATTTAACAGTCCCATCTATTTCATAATCTTCCCCTTTAGTCACACCAAAAATAACAATTTGTTGACAATTCTGGAGACATCCTGGGACTACAGTCAAGACTGGTGGGGGGGGGGAGTGGGTTGGAGACAAAGTCGTATTAATTCACCTCAGCCATAAATATTTCATTAATTGTTTACATTGACTGCTACAGTGAAACAGTGAAATGTTCTGCTGCATTCTTTCAACTTGACAGAAAATACTTAGTTCTACATTTCCCCACCCCCACCCCAAAAGAGAAATGTAACAAAATTCCCACAAAAACGTTGTAGAGTTCTGAACTTCTGTTAGCAATGAGAGGGTCAAGAGCAGTGAACAAAGGGCAATAATGTCAAAATGTATGACAGGACCAGGCGATCAAAGCTTCACTCCTTGTTAATATGACTGGTCTTTATTGCACCGATGCCGAAAGGGCAGAGCTTCAATCCCCTGGTCACACCCATTATTTTTACATTGTTGATATGTACCCTTCCCACCCACCCCCAAAACCAGTCCTGGCCAAGAGGTATTTGTGAGTGTCCTATCTTTCATGTTGTCCTGTTCAATAGACCAAAGCCCACTGGCTTGCCCCACTTTGTTTCAAGCCCAGAGGAAAACATTATGGAAAAATGCTTCAATGGAACATTTTCATACTAAGAATCAAGAACATTTAGAAAGATGGCAGAATGCTGAAGAGATGTTCAGTTGGAAATTGTGTGTGTGTGTGTGTGTGTGTGTGTGTTTGTATACAGCAGCTTCTACCATCTGGTACCAATAAAGGAAGCTCACAAATTCCATTAAAAAAAAATCCAGCCCAAGAGTAAACTAAATCTGTTAGAATTCTTGGATTCTTTTTTTTCCCCCTCACCAACAAGTAGTAATTTAAAACACTCCTGTTAGCTCTTTTCTCTTCGTTATTTTCTTGAGTGAGGGATCCAAGAAAAAAGTTCCTTCATATCCTTCCTTCCTCAGACTCACATCTTGCAAAGGTTGAATGAAGAGCTTCCCGTATCGGTTCTTCTGATCTAAGTCACCAAAACAGTGTTAAAAATACCCAAACCAAAAAAGAGAAATGCTGATTAGCTCTAAAGCCTTCTTTTTTTAAAAAAAAAAACTTCTTTTTGCAGCTCACTTCTGTAAAGTTTTAATTACATGCCTGTGGAGTTCTGAGAAATGTAATTTCTGCTTATTAAGAGAAATTTGGAGAAAATCAGTGCATTTGAATGCAAAATATAACATGTGAGATGCAAAAATATGTGGTACGAATACACTTTAGAATATTGCTCCCATTTTCTAGTGGAAAGATCTTCAATACTTAATATCAATTTTCAAATGGCAAATTAACTTTTTTTTTAAAGCTGCAAATGTTGCCTCAGAAGCATTTTTCTGCTTTCTGCCTAGACCTCAAACCATTTATTCCATTTAAGCAGTCTGTAGAATCTCTCTCAGCATCTAACTACCTGGGCCGCATGCCTCCATTAACCATCATGTCAGACCTGGGTTAAGAAAAGATTTTATCAGTGGAAAGTGGAAACAAGATGCAATTTGAGATGAGAGATCAAAACAGAATGAAATGCTTTGATAAACTGAGAACAATTCACTCAGGAAAAGCAAGCTTTGAGGGAGAATTGGGTGGAAAATAATAGGAACTTGCACAAGGTTTGTTGGAGAAATGAATACCGAGGTCCAACTTTTTCCAGCACATGTGAGCAGTAATTTCTTTTTTCAGAAAAACAAGTGCAGTTAAACTGTTCCTTTTTAATCAAAACCACAGTAGAAGCTAATTCACCTCCAGAGTGTCCACATATGCCTTTGAATCCCGAGAATTAGGAAAAGGACAAAAGTCTCAAGTGAGAGAAACGGCTTTTCACATCCAAAAATGTGACCTTTTTCCTGAGACTTTTTACCTCCTGGTAAAAATGTCCTCCTGGATCACAGAAAGGTTTGGTACACTTCATCTGGGGCTTCATAGTCTTGAAGCACACTATCTTAAAAGGTTGAAAGTAAGAAAGTCAGTGGTGGGATTTAACATTTTTCACTACTGGTTCTGTCAACGTGGCTTGGTGGGAGTGGCTTGGTGAGCGTGACAGAGGAACGATACTGCAAAATCCCCATTCCCACCCCACCCCATTAAACTGCTATCCAGCTCTGTTCTCCTGTGTGGGGCAACAAAAGAAGACCCAGCTGGGAGGCAGAGAATAGATGGGGGTGGGGCTAGGCAGAGGGGATATTCCGAACTACTCAAAATTTCTGCTACTGGTTTTCCAGAACTGGTCAGAACCTGCTGAATACCACCTCTGAAGAAAATTGAATTACAAATTGACAAACAGAACTTCAAGGACCAAAAGGAGACAGAAAACCAAAACTTTGGAAACTTTCTATAAATTCTGTCATAGATGACTCAATGGTTTCACAGGAAGATAGCTTAAAAACATTCTTATTATGCTGTTTTCCTGCTCAAAACTGTGATTCCGGATTATCCTGTGAGGTCTGGAGGGGAAAAAAACCCCATATTTTTATTTTATAGGGTTAATAGCTATCTAAAGAGGAAGTGAATTAGTCTGCAAAGTTTATTTACTCAGAAATAAGTCTCTCTAAGTTCAAAGAGGTTCACTCTTCAATAAATTATTTAGAACTGCTGTTGTAAATATCAGTCTGATACCCAATGGCCTTCTTTTGCAAGTGATTTATTAGCTTCCTCTCTATGACTGAAAATCAGAAAATTGGTAATAAGGTCTCCCTAATATATAGTTTAGTCCTAATGGACTAGGAATATTGATAAGATAGCAAAGCTCAGAAACAATATAGGGCTCCACTGGATAATAGTAAAATATATTTTACATTTTAGAGACAGTAAACCAAATTCCAGCTTGAAGCATCAGAGAGTTATATGTTTCATTCTAAATCACAATTACTTGCACCGTTTTGCATTTTTTGGAACCCTGCAGTCCTCTTATAAATTTGTCCCAAACCACCAATAAAAATACTGTTTATCAGAAAACCTCTTCAGGTTAAGTTAAGTTCAATAAGTTTCATGGTCATATACATTATGTCTTCATTGCATTCTGATTTTGACAAATAGCTTCCATGTTTTCCAGCAGTATTTGTAGCATGGTTAAAGAATTTAATCATTTAAAAAATTTAAGTTTAGCTAGTTTTCCTTTGTGTTAGATCGGGTAGATCAGTTCCCACAGAGACGTGAGACCAAGTGTACATTCAGCTCTTTATTTCAGTGTTAAGACCTGTACAAGATCTTGGAGCCGCGGCAGCCTTTCATATAGGGATTGCTCGCGGCTCGGCAGCCAATGACAGCGCTTTGAATCCCCCGCGATCGGATTGGCCAATCGCGGTTGATTCTTAGCATGCCAATCATGGCCCTTCAGTTGACCAATCAGGTTGCAGTCCGTGTGGACCAATCAGAATTCAGTGTTTGGAGAATGCTAATATAGAACACTTTGCTTTCTTCTCTTCTCCTCTCCTCTCCTCTCTTCTCCTCCTTCTTCAAAATGCTTGTGAGGGGGGGAGGATAGTTTCAAATGATGTATTAATGGAAACAAAAAGCAAGCATGCCAAAATGTCAAAAATAATACTAATGGCTCGATCATAAGAAATATATTTTCTTTCAACTAGGTTAAGTTAGGTTAAGTTTAGTCAAGTAACATGAACTCAAAGTGCACTGCAGATAAAAGCGTGAAATGTATTTCAAATAAGTATTTCAACCACTAGTGTGATTTTCCAGATATCACTGAACTACACCTATGCCAGCATCATTCATCATAGCTAGTTATATTGATGGCTAGAGTTCAGCCATAATGGGAGTATGTACATATCTGTAGTATGCATCAACAGAATCAGTATAAAAATAGGGATTAAGAAATTTTCATCTGATTCTTGAGCCTCATTCAAGGGTTCAGATTATACTTCTGGATTGAAATATAAGGTGGAGAAGAATGGAAGGTGAATTTCTTCCTTAACTGGCTGTGTGAGGCTTCACTTGTCCTAGGATCCAGATGCCCTGACTGAACAGGCTTACTTAAAGGTCTTTACAGACATGGCCTTTTTCGTCAAGCATTGGAGCTGAGTTATTAGGTGAACGCTGTTAGGTAGCTGCCTGTTGTTTGCTTGATTGTTACTGATCCATAAAATGGAAGGGATTTATGTGGGCTTTTCGTGCATTGTACATAGACCGTGGTGTGATTGTTTTTAATTATTGTTGCTTTTTTATTGCATTTACTACGAGCTGTCCAGAATTTCTTTACTGAAATAGGAGGTCATAGATAGATAGATAGATAGATAGATAGATAGATAGATAGATAGATAGATAGATAGATAGATAGATAGATGATAGAGATGATAGAAGAAGAGATAGAGATAGATAGATAGATAGATAGATAGATAGATAGA